>BQNB010003553.1:0-114062 GCA_026074375.1 Tanacetum coccineum
TCAAGCTTTTTACCGGTCCAGTCCCGAGCTTTTCACGAGCCGCTCGGCTCATTTCCACCCCTAGTTTTTGTCCAAGCTGCCTTGGGTTTGGGAGGGGTGTGCTGCAGATAGGAAGAACATGTGCTAAACCCACATAAAAAGTACAGTGATCGATTGTGACCACTAAATCTGGAAGTTACGATCTATCAATAATGAATGTAAGATGCTTATAATAGAGCAGTGCTCAATATAAATAGATTTTTGATCTGCATTATAGCTTTAGTCTCTTTGAGATAGTAAAAATATATAAACTAACAATCATACTGCAACACATTTGTTCAACTAAACAGTGAAATAAGAAAGTAAAACAATCTACAATTATCAGTAGCCTTTTTTCCTCCTTTTTGTTTGCAAACTGATTTCAGTTTCTTTTCTCTAGATAGGGTTGTTAGAGCAATTTTAATGATGAAGGTAGTGTTTGTGTTTGTTTACGGGGTTTTCTACATATTTTGGTGGTAACCAAACTTACATACATGCCCAAACCCATTAGACTGCTTCATTCTTTTAAGCAAAAAGACTTATTTGTTTCTAACGCTGTATTCATTAATTTTTTAAGGGGAAACAGACACCAAAATTTGTTGAGTTTTACGTCATAATCAACTTCTTTTTTTTTTCTTATCTTGAACTGGAATCTAGTCTAGTCATCTACTTATTTATATGGTATGGACAGTAATTGAGCTCTTATATGGCCATATAGGTGCAGATATTTTGTGCTAAACACATAGCATGCTTGGTTATCGGCTTAGTCAGTTCATTTTACTTTTATACTGGCTTTTGAGTGATAGTGGGCTTGGGTGTGTTTCACTTCATTACATGATCTTTGCATAAAATGTTAATCAATCTGTACAATGTATAACTAATCGTTATCCAAGACTTAATTTCTGTTTTGCATGCAAGGTTTGTAGGCAATTAACTTGTTAAAATATATGTTTTTCGAGCTGTTTTATGACATCCTCTACATTTTTTAATCAATCTTGCAGGGGATAGTTAGCATCAATGCAAGACCAGGGGAGAAAATTGTAATCCCTGATGGAGCTGTGCTTGAAAACAAGGTACAACTTTAAAAGTATTCTGGAGTATGTTAATCAGATTTTTCTTTCTATCAATCATTCAATAAGTTTATTTTATTTTAAATAACTCTTATGGGCGAGTGTTGGTGCATTTGTAGCAAATTAATGACCAAAAAGATGTCCCAGAGGTAGAGAGCTTTATCAGAACAGATCCTCTGTCCCATATGTCTTTTTCAACATCAACCACAGGGCAACAACTCTAAAGGTTCTCATCTATAATCTTGTGTCCCTTTTTGTCTCTTATCACTCAAATAAATTTCCTTCTCATATGATTAATGGGATCTTCAAAAGTGGGTGTGCAGCTGTATAATATTGGATTGCACCGAAATCACAAAATTTTAAAATATTGGAAATTAGAACCTAATTGTTTAGTACTGGTTTGGTATTATCTGTCAACCGTGAACCTGACACAGCTTTGAACTAGTGATGCAAGCAATTTTTTTTGTCTAAACGACATCATTTAATAGTAATAAAACTGTTGTTTGACTGAACTAAAACCAAACTTGTGATATAATTGTGTTTTAGGTAGCCATTTTCTCTAATTGTAATCTAGAACGGACTGAGTATGTCGCTGGTATGGTACGATTCAGGATTTTGGGTTCCGTTTTACGTTTTTGTCCCAAGTTTGCATGGTAAGGCGGGTAGGCCTTAAGGGGGATTGCATATCAACTTTTCACAGTGGTTACTGTTGGTATTAATTGTCATTTCTAACACGTTGTCTCTCTATTGTTGCCTCGATGATACACTGCCTTCATATGAAGTATTTTAGTAAATAATTGTTTTTGTGTTTAGGCAATTGATACGGCTTGCTATGTAAGTTAAGATGCCAATACTTGATGGAGAAGACGACAATACAGGAAAATAAACTATGTGGTCAAGATTTGCGGAGAATAAGAACATTTTGATTTGTCCTGATTGCTGAGGGCACCTGCATGTATCTCCTTTCAGGAAAAAAGTCAATAATGGTTGATTGTGACCATGATAACATAGAGTTCACTCCATCGAAATGCATTAATATACTGCTTCGTGGAAATTTTACCGAGCACAATTATGGCTCATGAGTGGAATAGGAGGGATAGTGTTTTTTTTTTCTTATGATTAAATTACAAGTACATGTCTATCAAGTTTTGTGTCGCTGGAAGCATGACATTAAAGATGTCCCATAATATTCTTGGGATTCTGGATAATAGCTTCATGCCTTACTTGCAGGGGATACAACTATACAATACAAGAAGCTAATTTATTTGGCGGATAACAAAGAATATCATGTAGAAAAGATCAACTCTGGATCGAAACCCCATTGGCCTTCACGACTATTGCCATCACTGTGCTCGTATGAATCAAAAGATGAATCTTGTGTCGGAAAAGATGAAAAGAAGTGTATGACAAGTATCAATAGGATAGGAATCATGACCAAGTTTTGTACGTTAGGGCTGAATAGGAGGATACCAAGAACATTTGCTATCAGAACTAGAACAAATGTTGGTTTAGTCTCCATTGATCTCTTTGATCAGTTTTTTTGCCTCGACTGAATTAGGATCGGTGTGGGAGAAAATGTCACTTGCTTTTGAATACACAGGCAGGCCTATAAATAGAAATATATGTACGTGCATGTATACAACGAAGCGAATCTAAGCGAGGACAAAAAACCAACTTAAGATTATGCAAGTACAATATATGGAATCAAGCCATGTCAACATCATAAAATTCAAAGATGTGTACATTAGCTAGAATCCATCGATGTCTAGAGGTGAAGAAACACAAGGCTAACCGCAAATTATAGAGGAAATTTAGAACTTGATCTTAATATAGTTTAGCAGAAAGCTAACTTAAGCCTAACGGTATCATTTTTTTTCTTCTGAACTTCAATAAAACAAAGGCAACGTGTTTGTATATTTCTATTATTACAGCATCATAAAATTCAATGGTATGTACACTTTTTGGATTTTGAACAGTTACCCTTGCAAATATCAAGGGTCACACTTGATAACGGACTTGGAGGTACGGAGTGTACATCCATCAAGTCACCGAATCTCCCGATAAAGGTATAGTTTAATTCAGGTAGCTGATGAAGTGTGTTTACTCTT
This sequence comes from Tanacetum coccineum, assembly GCA_026074375.1. NCBI lineage: Eukaryota > Viridiplantae > Streptophyta > Magnoliopsida > Asterales > Asteraceae > Tanacetum > Tanacetum coccineum. Next base: position 3,197 of record BQNB010003553.1, read on the forward strand.
CATTGAGTAACCCTCTGAATGCTTTCATCAGACTAATGAGTTCAACGTCAACTCTTCATCGAGTATGACACTCTTATCATCAGGGAGTAGTCTCATTCGAGGGTTCATCTTTTTAGTGAGTGAACTCCTCAGAGAGATACTCAGGGAGTAAGCTCACCAGCGAGTGAACTTGTTGCGACTGAATGAGCTATCTAGTGATGGTTTTAACCTATCCAAGAGTAATTATAACTGCAACTTAATGACCATGATTAATTGATCGTTTAACCACGATTACTATAATGGAGGAATATTATGAGGAGAGTAATCGGCCCATTATTTCTCATAATTCTATTGGATTTGAGTTTATTCTTTATAAAAAGGAAACATATTTGCATGAAAAAGAGTCGGGAAAATGAAACACTTATAAGCGAAAAGGGTTTTTGTTTTGTGCCTAAATCAAGAACATTACACTCGGTCTAATCCAAAAGAAATATTCGTAATACCCATACATTAGAGTCGATTAGTTTCTTTTAAAAAATAATAACACGATTTTAAGTAATATCAACTATTGATTATTTTCATCTAGTGTTGCACAAGTGATATTAGGGCTGATCACGGTCCAAAACCCGGACCGGACCGGACCGAAACCGAACACATGTTCGGTCCGGTCCGGTTCTTCGGTCGGTCCGGTCCAAAAAGGCATAATAGTCGGTTGTACGTAAGACCGGACCGGACCAATCTTTTATCTCGAGGTGTTAATGTCTATTCTAACCTCTGCCCCCTTTGCGAGAATGAAGAAGAGTCTATCGACCATATTCTTATAAACTGCCCTCGGGTTTTGTCGATTTGGAGGAAAATTTGGAGTTGGTGGCATTTAACTCCCCACACTTCTTTCCCCTCGTTTTCCATCAAAGATATTGCCTCGGGTTCTTTTGCTTCCCAAGGATGTCCGCGGCTCAAAAAGGTTATTCATGGAGTTTTCCAAAGTGTTTTATGGGCGATCTGGAAATGGAGGAATAAGGTGGTGAACTCCCCGCGTGATTGTTTCAAAAGTGCCAAAGAAGAAGACATCTTCCCTGGCATTCAAAGGATATCGAAGACTTGGATCTCTGCCAGCCCGATTCTCTCTACAACCAGTTTCGTGGAGTTGCTGGATTACCAGCCCATATAAGCTGTTTTCTTAAGTGGTGGTGTTGTTTTCTATGTTCTATTTTTGGCTTATGGTTTGGCCTCTGTTTCATGGTTTTTTTCTTGTAACTGTTCTAGTTCTCTTCCCTGGTCTCTCCTTTTGAGCGTCCTGGTGAAATAAATTCAAGCTTTTTTTTAAAAAAAAAGAGACCGCACCGGACCAAACCGATCGAGGACCGAGTATAAAGTAAAGTGCAGACCGAGTATCGAACCGAACTACATATGGGTCAATTTTGCATACATATATTAGATAGTGTAACATTTGAATAAAGTCCTCATGCTTTATAATAGTAGCACATGTACTATTATTAATTGCAATTGGTACATAAGAATCTATGACATGTTTTCACATGTTGAGTTGGCCAACTTTTAAAATGTTGTCACTGGGTTCGTGCCAATATGCCATACACTCTACTACAAGATCCTGGCCACTAAAATCTCAAAAGAATCTTGAATAAGACAATCAAGCTCAGCTTACATTCAGATTGAATATGGCAACAAAATCAATCCATTCATTTAAAAATTGTTGAATCGAGTCGGATTTAGTTGATAATGTTTGACATAATCTAGATTAGATATGATTAAGCACAAAATGAAAGCTACTCCTTAAAAGTTAAGAAAGGCTATAATGCAATTATACGAGTCATATTAGTGGCTTAAGGATCACATTATCGTCATTAAAAATTGATCAAAATAATAACCTTGGTTTAATTGTCCAAACCATTATTGACTGATTTGGCGGTTTGAGACTCTTTATTTAAGGGCATTTACATTTATATTAAAAAAAAACTTTATGAATTACTGTATATATTTTTTTAAAGCATGCTTTAATAATAAGAGATGATTTGTAGTTTTGTACACATTAATTTTGATTTGCACACTTTAATGTGAAACCTGTTAAAGCACGATATATTTACGATACAACTGTTTAATACATAGTTTTGAGTGTCCCAATGAATTTTTAGAGTGTGCAAATCATTTCAGTTTAATAATAAAGATTGTCTAATAAGTGTCCTCAGGGCATTGGTTAAACTAGGTCATCCACTATAAGAGGTTTATCAAAAAGTTTATAAAAGATGAAGAGGTTTATAAATTGATAGATCATAGTGAAGTGAGGCCTATAGTGGGTGGCAATCCTTGACACGACACGATAAACGACACGAAGTTAAACAGGTTTGAACTGATGATAAACAAGTTTGGGTCAAAAGCAGGTCAACCCGTTTAACCCGTTTAATAAATGGGTCGTGTTTGGGTTGAGTAAGTATTAAACATGTTAACATGTGAACCCGTTTAAGTAAATATAAGCCTCTAAAAACAAAATATATAACTTGGATCTTATGTTGGATTTGATTACACGTATTTTGTTATATACTTAATATGAGTGAGTTACAATTATAACTAAGATATCATTGAAATTTTCGTATAATTACTTGTATGCTATTCTTATCATTTCTTTAAATCCTTATATCATTTTTGCATTTAAATTAGTTAAATCGACATACCAACAATCTTATTCACCGCTTGACCTATTTACTTACACAGGTTAAACGGGTCACAAACGGGTTACACGTGTTATGCAGGTCAGAGTTAGGGTTGAATTTTTTGACACGATTAATAAATGGGTCGTCTTTGGTAGAGGTTATCATAACCCGCCAACACGCGAAACCGAACATGTCAACACGAGCACGACTCGATCGTCACCCCACCGTTGATGAGGTGTCATTTTATACACTTTTTCCGGTGTCATTTAACCCCTTAAATCATGCAAATATGCCCAAAATACGTGTTTAATCATTTTTTTCTTCGTGTTTTAGCATTTGGATGACATTTGGAGAAAATACACGTGACTTAGACTCAATTTGGGAAGAAACGGAAAAGATTACAACTCTACACAAAAAATGATCAAGTTTGGTTTACAGGTCGTTGAGACGGCGTCACACATCCATGTGATGGCGTCAAATTGTCCAAGGGACGACGTCAAAGTAGTCGACTCAGAGAAGCCCAAAGAAGATTCTAAGGGTTGACGACGTCACAACTAAAGCTGGACAACGTTACAATTCTTTTCTTATATATACAACCCTTATTTTCTAGGTTTTAGTGTGGAAACTTTTGGGGAATGATTTTGTACTTAGTGCAGTAGCTTTTAGATGAATTTTAGGGTTTTATAACCCTATTAAACTCATCATTACTCCATGTTTTATTAAAGTGAAGTTCTTTTATCCTTTAATCTTTCGATATGTCTATGTATTATTTGATTACTTGTTCTTCGCTTTCAATTAACATGTTAGGCTAAATTTATTAGTGTTTGCTTGTGATTGCATAAAACTTAGTTTGTAATTCCTTTTACTATTGCTTCTTGTTGGTGGTGTGCACGTTAGGCTCTAGAAAAATAGCTTTTATTGAACGCGAAGACGTCTAGGGAAACGTGATTGTGTAGAAAGGATACCTTTGCAATAGTCTTCATACTACCTTGCTTTTGTGGGGTTGATCACCTTTTAAGTGTTTTGGTGCGTGTGATATACCCTTAGGAGCCTTGTAATAGTCTTTATACTACCTTACTTGTGTGTTGTCCTATTAGTTATCACATAGAAAGCGGGTTTGACGACTTGCTTATAAATTAAGAAATACTTACACATTGCATCGCAAGGGTCACGGACAATAGCATTAGGAAGAACATCTAAAGAGTAGTGCATGATTGAGTGAGCACGTTTGTTTACCTATACAAGTTTCCATATAATTAGATTATATTAGAAGTAAATTAGTAGTTAATTAATAAAATCAAAACCCTTTTAAAACCCGAGATTTTGCTTGCTTTCTAAAAAAACACAAAAACACAAGAATAATCTTCCCTCAACCCTTAGACCTTAGTGACATTCGATTCGAGCCTACCCAAACTATTCCCCTAGAGAACGATCAATCCTCCGAGTCTTGCCTATACTACACTACAACGATTAGGTACACTGCCTAAGGGATTGTAAAACTTTAGTTTGCAATCACCGCACATCAAGTTTTTGGCGCCGCTTATGCGGGTCGTTGTGAACTCATAAAAGTTTTACAACTCCCTAGGCAGTGCACCTAACCGTTGTTGTGTAGTATAGGCAAGATACGGGGTTGTTATCGTTCTCTAGGGGAATAGTGTTGTGAAGGTCGAATCGAACGTCACAAAGGTCTAAGGGTTCAGAGAAGAGTATTTTTGTAACTTATATATTTTTATTAAAGCAAGTAAAATCTCGGTTTTGAAGGTGGTTGGTTTTAGCTAATTATCTAATTAAACTAATTTAATTTAAGCTACTTGTGGAAACTCATAATGTAACACCCGCCCCGAGGGGCATCGGATTGCGTAGCAGAAATTAGCAATTTGGTGTTACTAAATAGCATCTTTTATCACGAATATAGAAAACGACCTAAATAAGACGTTTAAACCACATGTGTTCCATAATTATTCAGAGTTAAAATGCGTTAGGTCCCCACAAAGTCGTAACCCCAACCATACAGTATTTGAAAGACAATTGTTCAAATAAAAGACATTGTTTTAAACATAACACAAGACATTGTTTTTGAAAGACCGGAACACACAAGTAGCCTTTCCTTTAATTCAATCACCATACACGCACGACACCTCCATGCCAGCGTTGCCTTCAGCCTTGGTTACCTAGGATAAAACATGTTTAAAACGTCAACAACAAAGTTGAGTGAAATTCATAGAGTTTAAAGTAATCAGTAAGTAAAGATCTTTGAACACATAATTAGTTCTCGGGAAAACAAAGCAAAACATGCAATGTATAGCAACTTATTTTCTTTCGCGCATTAAGCTCATGACACCGAACGTTAACAATACATATGGCATTTCATATGTTTAAGTGCCCCAAACTAGGTATTATTGTCATATACCTTCTATATTTCTAATAACAAAATGTCCGTTTGACAGGGTGTTCACAAGGATTCAAACCCAGGACAGGGCTGTCAAACCCAATAGATCTATTTAATGCATTAGCGTTCACCCATTATAGGCGATTGACGGTTCATGAATTAAGGAAATTTGACAATAGCAACTTATGCGGAAACAATCTCATATCGGGTCTAGCATACCATAAATCATATGTGTTCGATTTTATAAAACAAACATGTATCCCCCTCGCGGGTTTAAAACATTTAAAATAGTTCAAAAGCGAGGCTATGAACTCACCTTAAGCAAAAGATCCAAATCAATCAATCAACAAGCACAATAAGCTTCACGTCTCAACCGCGACCTATATAATACATATATGGCGGTATGTGACTAATAGTATATTAAATCATATAATGTATATATATGTATTACTATTACGTATATATAATCATATACTAAAATCTCCAAGTGCGACGCAAAACATTTCGCTTGACATATTCATCAATTATTACAACGTTTCTTACAAAGTTTCCATTTTTAGAAAGTTTGCCGAAAGTAAGGATAATATAATCCAAACTTAGCATTTCATCTTAATTTAACTAACATTACGAACCATTTACTTGTTATAAACTATATTCAAAAATATATGCAAGTTTGACTTTCAAAAGTCAATTTTCGTAGTTGACTTTTTACCCCAAAATGACCCAAACTTGACTTGGCCATAAAATCTTCGTTTTTAGGAGTTACAAGGCCCACCTTATATCAAAACGGACCTTAGAACATCATTTATCATATTGAAAAGCCTAATTTATATTTAAAGAATTTCTCGACACGCTATGACTAAGTCAAACTTTCTGGTCAACAAAAGTCAACACAAAGTCATACAAAAACTCATTTTTGTTAAATTCCAATTATTCCAACATGCTTAACTAGCCTAAAAGCATGTACTAAAACTATCAAACATGTGTTCATACTTGTAACACTTTCAAATCGATTTTGCACTTGAATCATCAACTACAATTACATACAAGTAATAATCATCTAATTTAGCAACAAGTAATGACAAGTAAATACTCACAAAGCTATAAGAAAAAGCAACTTTTGTTTCCCCTTTGCCTTGACCGTACGGACGAACCACAAGGACCAACCAAACAAACTTTTAAATTCAAACCAACTCACAATAACACTAATCTAACACTAGTAAACCTTCCTTTTAGATCAAAATCATAAGAACTTGACCAAAAATTCAACTTTTACAAAACTCATTGCATGTAAGGTTTCTTAAGTGGGTTTTGTAGAGGATTGAACAAGAATTAATATGGTATAATCGGATTTAATTGCATGTAAGTAAATAATTTTTGATGGCAATGTTTGTGTGTGTGTGTGTGACTTCGAACGGACAAGAGGGGGGGGGGGAGAGCAAGTGAAGTGAAAAATTTGTAAAAGAAATGATATGTGTGTGTATACTTGTATTTATAGAAATAGACTTTGAGCATTTGGCAACTTTAACCCCTCCTTTCACAAGTCCTTGCAAAGTTAATACAAAACGTTCTATTTCCGTTACTAAGATCGACTAAACACGTAACAATCACGTTAATAAATACTTTTACATCCGCCCACTAAATATAGTTTAAAACCTTTAATAAACATTAAACCTCGAAAAAACACGACCATTAAACAAAAACGTTATTTACAAAAACTCGAGGAAAGACGAAAAAATTCAAAATTACATAGTACGCTCCTCGAGCAATAAAATAATACTTTTCTGACTCCTTAATGCTAAAAACAATAGGAAACTAAATCACAGAATGAATTACCCTATAATTGAAAAGCTTCATCACCCCAAATAGCATAACGACTATAATTAATTACGCAATTAAAAATAACTCTCATAGGCTAGGATAGACGTTTGACCTTAAACTCGGATATAACAATCACCCCACCTTGATGTATTATGACTCCAAGGAACTCAGCTCGTCTCCTCCCCTCTCATCCCGCTTTGACCATACTGTAACGAGCGAGGTAATTCTTCTTAATCTGATCCCACGCCCCAATTAATATCTGGACCCTCTTTTGCGAAATCCATGAACTTTAAACTAAGGTAGCTCCGACTCTGCTTAATTCGTTTAACCACTAAACTCAACAATCTCTAAACCACCGGTCTTCAATCATATGCATCTTGCATAAGTTTGGTATCTCCAACTAACAACAACTTCACCTTCGCTAAACACTAATGAATTCGAACATGAAAAGTACTCATGAATCCCCTTCAACTCTCAGGCAACTCCATGTAAACCACATGACCAATTCTAAGCCAAAACCCTTGAATGAATCCAATAAAACGTGGACTTAACTTTCCGCGCTTTCCGAAACACACAACGCCCTTCCATGGCGATACCTTAAGTAATACCATATCACCAACTTCAAATTCCAACGGCTTAAGTCTCTTATCTGCATAACTCTTCTGGCAACTACGAGCAGCTAACAGACGATTCTTAATCTGACAACATCTCCCTCCTCATCGTATCACAACTGGATCAACCCTCTGGACCGGGAGTTGGCTAAATCCCCAACCTCACACTAGCATGATAGTTGATCTACACTTTCTTCCGTACAAAGCTTCGTATGGTGCAGCCTTAATACTTGCGTGATAACTATTGTTATATGAGAACTCAACCAATGGCAAATGGTGATCCCAACTATTTTCAAAGTCAATCACACAGGCACGCAATATATCTTCCATCGTTTGTATTGTCCTTTCACTTTGACCATCTGTTTGAGGGTGATAAGCAATACTCATATCCAAATTAGTCCCCAACGCTTCCTGAAGCGATCTCCAGAAATTAGACGTAAAATGGCTATCTCGATCTGAAATAATCGAAACAGGTACACCATGCCTACACACTATTTCGTTCAAATACAGTCGAGTTGATTGTACCATACAAACCGTTTTCTCTTCATAGGCAGGAAATGAGCTGATTTGGTCAGTCGGTCGACAATAACCCAAATCGTATCATACCCACTTGGCGTTCTCGGCAGCCCCTCCCACAAAATCCATAGTAATTCTTTCCCACTTCCAAATATAACTCCGGTTTGTGCATCAACCCAAACGGTTTCTGATGCGCACTTAACCTTTCACAGTTTAAACACTAACTAACATATGATATGCGATAGCAGCTTCAGATTCGGCCACCAATACAACAACTTAAAATCTTGATACATCTTATCTGATCCCGGATGGATAGAATACTTGGACTTATGCGACTCACGCATAATAAAATCTCTCAATCCACCAAATCGCTGTAACCAAACACAATTCCCAAAACAACGTGTCCCATCGGGTCGAAACTCAAATATTGGTTTAATCAATCTTCCCAAATTTTCTGCCCTTACATTCTTTCTCTTCATCGCTTCCTTCTGAGCTTCACGAATCTGCTTAGGTAAATTATTGTGAACAATCATCATTAAAGCTCGAACACGTAATGGCTTATCCCTTTCCTTACGACTTAAGGCGTCAGCCATAACACTCCCTTTTTAGGGATGATACCGTATCTCACAATCATAATCACTCAGCAACTCAATCCACCTTCGTTGTCTCAATTTCAACTCTTTCTGATTTAGGATATATTGTAGGCTCTTGTGGTCAGTGAAAACCACATATTTCATTCCATACAAATAATGTCTCCACAATCTAAGAGCGAAAATAACGGCTCTTAACTCCAAATCGTGAGTAGTGTAATTTTCTTCATGGACCTTTAATTGTCTAGAAAGCACTACGCTCATCCACATTCTCTATTTGCATCCACACGGCACCATAAACTTTAAAAGAATGCGTCACAATACACCACGAAATCTTTCCGTTCCATCAGGCAACACTAAGATCGGTAGCACGACACAACTTCGGCTTCACGTTTGAAAAGCTTCTTCTACTTCACTCCCCATTCGACTTCATAATTTTTTTGAGTCCAGCTAAGTCAGTGGCTTAGAAATCAAAGAAATCCATCAATAAACCTTCGATAATAGCCCGCCAATCCCAAGAAATTATCTCACCTCTGTGGCGTCGTCAATGCAGCCCAAACTCTAAAAGGGCCTCGTTCATTGTAGGATCAACATTTAACACCACTATGATCGATCACATGACCCAGAAATTGTACTGAATCTAACCAAAAATCACACTTTGAAAACTTGGCATACAACTTCTCTTCCTTAAGCAGCTCTAGAATAATCCTCAAATGCTTCTCATGCTCTTCATTGTTCTTGGAATAAATCAAAATATCATTGATGAATACTATGACGAACTTATCAAGATATGACTTGCATACTCAGTTCATCAAGTACATAAACACAGCAGGCGCATTAGTCAATCCGAACGGCATTACTTGGAACTCAAAGTGACCATATCGAGTACTAAATACAGTAATCGGAATGTCTTCCTCTTTAATGCATAACTGGTGATATCCTGATCGCAGATCGATCTTGGAATACACGCTAGAACCTTGCAGCTGATCAAATAAATTTTCGATTCTCAGAAGAGGATAACGATTCTTGACAGTCAACTTGTTCAACTCGCGATAATCTATACACATCCTAAAAGATCCATCTTTCTTCTTCACAAACAAAACCGGTTCTCCCTACGGTGAAGAACTTGGACAAATAAATCCTTTCTCCAGCAACTCTTGCAATTGTACCGACAACTCTTTCATTTCAGATGGCGCCAATCTATACGGTGTACGCGCAACAAGTGCAGCTCCCGGCACTAGATCGATTCGAAACTCAACTTGCCTCGGTGGTGGTAGTCCTGCCAGCTCCTTAGGAAACACCTCAGGAAAGTTACAAATTACAGACACGTCTTCCAATCGTTTCTCCTTCGACTTCTTCTTCGTAACATGTGCCAAAAACAAATGACAACCTTGCTCAACGTACTTACGTGCCTTAATACACGAAATAACCTTCAATCGAGATCCACCTTTATCACCTTCAACTATTAACGTCTTATTCTCATACGGTATACGAACAACTTTCTTGCCATAGACGATAACGGCATCGTGCTTGACAAGCTAATCCATACCGACAATGACGTCAAACGTACCAAGCACATCGGTATAGATAGAGCGATTTCGATAATGGTTCAACTAAACTCAAAGTGCAACCTTTCAAAACAGTGTTCATACTAACTATCCTTCCGTCAGCTAACTCTACTTCATACTATCCTCTATTTTAATCGGTTGATATCGAGTAACGAACTAAATCTATGTTCAACAAAAACGACTCCTAATCGGAACCGAATCAAATAAAACAGAAGCATAATAAACGTTATTTGCAGAAACATACCATAACCACATTCGCCCCTTGGCCTCAACATCCTTAATACATAAGCACGAGCACAAACTTCTCCCAACTTCTTCTTGCTTAAACCGTCTTTCTTCGGACATCGTTCCCAAGTATGACCTTGCTCACGACACAAATCATAACAAGTCAGAGATGGGCCGAGGTTAGCACCAGTAGCAACATTATTCTCCTTAAAAGAGCTCGACTTGCGTCCAAACTTTCCACACTTGTGACAATTGATCGTACACCGGACCAAACATGACAGTGAAAACAACGTAATCACCAACAAGGAAGTTCCCATCAGTAGAAGCGGTAACCATGGCTCGCGCATTTCCTTGCTTTTGGTTATTCTGCAAAGTTTGACGTGAGTTATCCTTTTGATTGGCCTTACCACTACTATTTCCACCTTGGTGATTCTCCCACTTTCACATCTTTCCTTCTAGAATTTTTTCATTTCTAGCTTGTGACTTATGCTCCATCAACTTGTGATCCATACGTACAGCTTCGCTTAAATTTGCAGGCTTAGACGATGTCACTTCACCCTTGATGTTATCCGTTAACCCTCGGATATAAGCATTAACCTTCACTCTTTCTGGTTCAACCATTCTTGGACACATCAATGCAAGCTCATTGAACCTTTGAGTATAGGCAACAATGTTATACTCTTTAACCTTCAAGTTCCACAACTCATTCTCCAAACGTAGATTTCTTCTATTGGGCAAAACTCAGCAGTCATCAATTGCTTCATTTTAGTCCAAGGCATTTGGTTCACAATCTCCAAACCCAATGTTGCGACCTTAGAATTCCACCAAGTTAAAGCCGGACCTTCCAATGAAGCAGCAACAAACCTTACCTTCTTACCCTCTGCACATTCACTAATTCTAAAAACACTCTCAGTTTTCTTAAACCATCGTCGTAATTTAATAGCTCCTTTAATCCCATGAAAGACAGTAGGATTGCACTTCATAAACCCAGCAAAAGTGCACTTACAAACAACATGTGCAGTGTTTTGACCTCTTACTGGCCTAGATCCACTAGCATTGTTCCTGACCTTCGCTTGACTTTCCCGCTTAACAGCAATAGCGGTATCAACACTTTCCTTAATCATTCTTCGCATAGTAGCTTGAGTCATAGGTCCAGACTTTGGAGGCATGATTTTGTTACATCACACAGAAAATAATCTGATAAGCATTCATAACATGGTACAATGACAAATCAATCACAACAACAGTCCACCACATCAAGTAGTAATCAAAAGATAGTCATTCATTTTTCATCACAAGAGAGTTAATACATAGTTGCATTATTCCATGAAATGATACAAATCGTTACAACCAATAGTACTAGGTCTACTAACTAAGGATGCAATTTAGTGATTACACAACAAAAGAAACTACAAATGAAACTAGACTACTAAGATGATTTCTCTTCACGACTCTTTCGGCGATGAACTCTTCACATCTTCGATTGGAACATCAATAGCTTCATTCGGTCTTTCTTCAAACACAAATCCCTTACGAATCATCTCTTGATAGAACTCATGAGCTCGAACTCTAGTCCAATAGAGCTCTCTCTCAACTCGTTCATTCTGCATACGAAGGAATGTGTTGCTCAACTTTGCTTCTTCAAGTTCCTTCTTCAATTTCTTACACTCAGCTTTCGCTTTAACATTACCGAGCTTCTCAACCAACCTTTCCATTGTAGCCATTCCTTGATCCACACTAGAATGCACTTCATTACCCAAGTCTAAAATTAACTTGCCATAAAACTTATGCTTTGCCTCACTTTTCTTTTTAACCAATGTATACGCCGTCTCGCGACCAGACAGTCGTCTTGAAAAATTAACCATTCGACCAAAAAGAGAGTCAATGTCCCGTCTCATGAATCCATATAGTAATCTATCACCATCCTCTCGAGGAATAGCGGCAGTAGAAGATTCACGTACCTCATGGACACTAAAAGGAATAGTCTCATCCTCATGCTCAATCGGATTCTCAACCTCAATCTTATTATCAGGTTCAGACTCAAAAGCAGGCGGCGGAGGATTAAGGGAATCCGTCTCTTCATAAGGATATGTCAACTCCGGCTCATTCTCATCTTCCTCAATGTCGATCTCCATATCATCTTCTTCTTCTTGAGGGTCTTCTTCTTCCTCCTCAAATTATTATTCTTCCGGGTCCTCGTCTTCATCTTCTAAGACAGGCTCGGGAACAATAAGAACATCATTGTGTTGATTCGGCTCAACAACGGGCACCTCATCATCATGATTCATGTTTGCCGTGATAATCTAGAAAATATCATATAATACTTACTTAATAGCGTATCACTTCATATTATCATTCAATAGCGTTCCAACGATAATACCATTATCAAAATAACAGTTAGCACAAAAGCGCAACAATTAAAAATTTACAATTCGCGACTCTTTTTCAATCCGAATATATCTCGATTACATTTCAAACATTTATAATGATAGTTATCATATAATCACATGACATTCTATGCATACAACACATGCATAAACGTACCAATACATAACGCTTTATGCATCCAACACGAGCATACATTTATCCAATCATAATGCATAGTTAAATACGCGTAAATTATTTAACCAGTTATACATACCATACGTACATAAATATACTTACACGTAACAACTTATATATGTAACTTACATGTAACCAATGGCAACGAGGAGTCTTGGCGTGCGTGTAGAAGCGTTATAGTTTAGGTTTTCCAAAAAGACTTGACCCATTTCTTTATACCCTTAGACTCTTGATACTACTTTGACATCTAAAATAATTACAATCCGAGTTTGGAAAACAACCTAGTTCTCTATAACCGAAGCTCTTGATACCAATCTGTAACACCCGCCCAGAGGGGCATCAAATTGGGCAGCGAAAATTAGCAATTTGGTGTTACTAAATATCATCCTTTACCACGAATATAGAAAACGACCTAAATAAGACATTTAAACCACATGTGTTCCATAACTATTCAGAGTTAAAATGCGTTAGGTCCCCACAGAATCGTAACCCCAACCATACAGTATTTGAAAGATAATTGTTCAAATAAAAGACATTGTTTTAAACATAACACAAGACATTATTTTTGAATGACCAGAACACACAAGTAGCATTTCCTTTAATTCAATCACCATACACGCACGACACCTCCACGCCATCGTTGCCTTCAACCTTGGTTACCTGGGATAAAACATGTTTAAAACGTCAACAACAAAGTTGAGTGAAATTCATAGAGTTTAAAGTAATCAGTAAGTAAAGATCTTTGAACACATAATTAGTTCTCAGGAAAACAAAGCAACAAATGCAATGTATAGCAACTTCTTTTCTTTCGCACATTAAGCTCATGACACCGAACGTTAACAATACATATGTCATTTCATATGTTTAAGTACCCCAAACTAGGTATTATTGTCATATACCTTCTATATTTCTAATAACAAAATGTCCGTTTGACAGGGTGTTCACAAGGATTCAAACCCCGGACAGGGCTGTCAAACCTAATAGATCTATTTAATGCATTAGCGTTCACCCATTATAGGCAATTGACGGTTCATGAATTAAGGGACTTCGACAATAGCAACTTATGCGGAAACAATCTCATATCGGGTCTAGCATACCATAAATCATATGTGTTCGATTTTACAAAAACAAACATGTATCCCCCTCGCGGGTTTAGAACATTTAAAATAGTTCAAAAGCGAGTATATGAACTCACCTTAAGCAAAAGATCCAATCAATCAACTTCAACAATGCAATACTTCACGTCTAACCGCGACCTATATTATACATATATAGCGGCACGTGACTAAAAGTATAACATATCGTATATTGCATACTTGCATATATATATATATATATATATATATATATATATATATATATATATATATTGTTGGCGTATAGTCCAGAATGGGCCAGACCCAATAGGGTGAACCCGATAAAAGGGTGGCCCACATCCTACGTAACCCTAATTCATACACTATATATACAGGGGTAGGATAATCCTACCTACACAAGGTTATTCTCTACCAATTTCTTTACTATATGCTTATACTTTTCTGACTTGACCGTCGGAGGGTAGATCTCGGGGATCCGGCCTCGGGTCCCCTTCTAACCGGTTCTTCTTTGTTGGCAGCACTATTCAAGGCTCGGGAAGGCGACGAACGGCACCATGAGACTCGTCAAGACCAGCCCAACCAAATTATGCTTCAACAAGTTGTCCCCCAGTCTAGTATGATATGGTTCTTGATTATGTTATGCTAGACTTATGCTATACGTCCTCAGGAAGTAAGCCCATAATAGTATAAGTGGGCCGGGCCGGGCCCATAATAGTATGAGTGGGCCGGGTCAGTCCGCACTATACGTCATCATGTCCCCCTAGTCTAGTAAGCGTGGTCGTAGCCGTGGTTACTAGACTAAAAGGACTACTCTTACCGTCGTGGAGACGTGCACACTTTCCAACCATACGCCGCCATATGATGAAGGCGGACCCCGTATAATAAAGACCAACGTAAGACGTACTTCCGTGGTCGGATAATGCCAATATGACATTCGACTTACGGCCGACGGAAGACGTACTTCTATAGCCGGGTAATGCGAATATGGCATTCGACTTAAGGGATAATTGCAAATAAGAAAAAAGATATGGATAAAATCTTTTTATCAAATTAAAAGATATTGGTAATATCTTATCAAGTTTAAAAGATATTGGTAATATCTTGTTACCAATTTAAAAAGATATTGGTAATATCTTGTTACCAATTTAAAAAGATATCAGTAATATCTTGTTACCAATTTAAAAAGATATTGGTAATAAAAGACAAACTTAGCAATTCATCTTAATTTAACTAACATTGCGAACCCTTTACTTGTTATAAACTATATTCAAAAGTATACGCAAGTGTTTATTCGAGCTCACGATGCGCCAACTTGTTGAAGCATATATTAGGTCGGGCCGGTCCTTTCTACTCTTCTGGTGTTGGGCTACCCTTTTATCGGGATCGGCCCATTGGGTTGGCCCAGTTCCGACGTATACGCCAAAATATAATGAAATATATATATATATATATATATAATATATAATACATATATATATATATATTATATAAATATATATATATATATAATAATATCACTCTTACTTATATATAGTCATTATACTAAAAATCTCTAAGTACGACGGCAAAACATTTCGATTGACTTGTTCGATCAATTATTCAACGTTTTAATAAAGATTCCATTTTTGTAAGCTTGCCGAAAGTAAGGATAATATAATCCAAACTTAGCATTTCATCTTAATTTAACTAACATTGCGAACCCTTTACTTGTTATAAACTATATTCAAAAGTATACGCAAGTTTGACTTTCAAAAGTCAAACTTCGTAGTTGACTTTATACCCCAAAATGACCCAAACTTGACTTGGCCGTAAAATCTTCGTTTTTAGGAGTTACAAGGCCCACCTTATATCATAACGGACCTTAGAACATCCTTTATCATATTCAAAAGCCTAATTTGGATTTAAAGAATTTCTCGACAAGCTATGACTAAGTCAAACTTTCTGGCCAACAAAAGTTAACGCAAAGTCATACAAAAACTCATTTTTGTCAAATTCCAATTATTCCAATATGCTTAACTAGCCTAAAAACATGTACTAAAACTATCAAACATGTGTTCATACTTGTAATACTTTCAAATCGATTTTGCACTTGAATCATCTAGCTACAATTACATACAAGTAATAATCATCTAATTTAGCAACAAGTAATGACAAGTAAATACTCACAAAGCTATAAGAAAAATCAACTTTTGTTTCCCCTTTGCCTTGACCGTACGGACAAACCACAAGGACCAACCAAACAAACTTTTCAAATCAAACCAACTCACAATAACACTAATCTAACACTAGTAAACCTTCTTTTTAGATCAAAATCACAAGAACTTGACAAAAAATTCAAGTTTCACAAAACTCATTGCATGTAAGGTTTCTTTAGTGGTTTTTGTAGAGGATTGAACAAGGATTAATATGGTATAATCGGATTTAATTGCATGTAAGTAAATAATTTTTGATGGCAATGTTTGTGTGTGTGTGTGACTTCGAACGGACAAGGGGGGGAGAGCAAGTGAAGTGAAAAATTTGTAAAAGAAATGATACGTGTGTGTATACTTGTATTTATAGAAATAGACTTTGAGCATTTGGAAACTTTAACCCCTCCTTCACAAGTCCTTGCAAAGTTAATACAAAACGGTTATATTTCCGTTACTTAGTCGACTAAACACGGGTAACATCACGTTAATAAATACTTTTAAATCCGTCCACTAAATATAGTTTAAAACCTTTAATAAAACAATAAACCTCGTAAAACACGACCTTTAAACACGATTTTTACAAAAACTCGGGGAAACGACAAAAAATTCAAAATTAACATATTTACGCTCTCGGAGCAATAAAATATATTTTTCTGACTTCCTTAAATGCTAAAAACAAATAGGAACTAAATCACGGAATGAAATTACCCAATAAATGGAAAATCTCATCAACCACATATAGCATAACGACTATAATTATTTACGCAATTAAAAGGCTAGGGATAGACGTTGACCTGAAACTCGGGTTATTACACATATAGGTTAAATAAATGTGTTCACTTAATCATGCACTAATCCTTAGTTGATCCTCCTAATCCTATTACCCCGTCACCCTTGTGATGATGTGTGTAAGTGTTTTCCTAAGTCATGAACGAATTACACGAACCCGCCGTCTACGTAATACACCGTTAAGGCAATGCACAAGTAAGGTAGTATGAAGACTAATACAATGTCTCTAAGAGTGTATTACATGAATTTACAAACACTTAAGCGGTGATTAACCATATTGGGGCAAGGTAGTATGAAGACTATTGCGATGGTATCCTTTCTACTCGATCACGTTTCTCTAGGCATCATCGCAAGCAATTAAGAAGTTAGTGTTCTAGAGCCTAACGCACACACACATCAACACGAAGTAATAAAAAGAGGATTCACAACATAAGTTTCATGCAATCATAAGCAAACATAAATAAATCTAGCCTAACATGTTAAAAGAAAGCAAAGAACAACCATTAACTAAACAATCAGACATAATGAAAGATTAAAATGATAGATGAACTTCACTTGATTAAACAAGAAGTTAAGGTTGATACAAGAGGGTTTGAGAACCCTAAAATACACCCAAAAACTGATAATATTCATACACAATCGTTCCTCCTAAGTTCCACCCTTTAAAACTTAAAATAAGGAAAATATATATAGGAAAATAGTTGCGATGACATCGCTAGTTAATCATGACACTTTCGCTACGCCGAATCTTCTTAGGGTTTCTTTGAGTCGGCTTATCTTGACGCCGTCATAAGTTTTTTGGCGCCGTCTCTTTGAAATCCTGACGCCGTCTCCACGCACTGTATGCATATTCATTACTAACTTCCGTGTAGAGTTGTAATCTTGTCCGTTTCTTCCCAAAATGAGTTTAAGTCACGTGTATATCCTCAAATTTCCATCCAAGTGCTAAAAATACAAAAAGAAATGATTAAGCATGTCTTTTAAGGATAAATGCATGATTTAAGGGGTTAAATGACCTCAAAAAATGTATAAAATGACACCTCATCAAATACTCGTACACTTGGGATTTGCTTATCCTCAAGCAAATAAGCTTTTCTACCTAGTTCATAGCAATATCGAGGGCATTTATCTTACTCTTTAAAGGCAGTTATGACACAACCAATTAGAACTCGTAATTAAAAGCACGAAAATGATACACTAGCACCTCACATAAATGTTTAGATTCTCTTTTTCTCTCGGGTGTATAATAAATTATAACAATATGGGAAACGGAAAATTAACACTCATTACCTTGATATAGCGTATAAATTACCATAAGCTTGATAAAGGATCAAACATTCACCGCTAAGGTGCAAGCAACTAGGAATTACTATCAAAGAGGTCTTTTAAGGGTTGTGATGTGTAGTTGTAAGATAAATGGAAATAGATAGGAAATATTTAGGGTGACTTTGGGTGGATTTGGGTGGTGGTGAGTTAATTATCTATAAGAATACACGTATGAGGCGTTGCTAAGCCAATGACTCGACCACACTAGATAAAGACATACAATACTTTACATCAAACTCTTTCTTTTTCTTTTCTTGACTCTATCTTGACATAAACATAAGCAAAATGGCAGCCCGTACATTTTTTTTCATTTTTTTCTATTTTTTATTGATTTTTTTCTTTCTTTTTCTCTTTTTTTTATTTTTTATTTTTTTCGTACACTTTCGCCCTGCCATTTGCTTGAACATAAATAAACAAAACTCGACTTGGGGTTTATAGATACACCCCTACACTTGAGTTTTTATTACTCGATAACATAACTAACTAATTACCCGAATTGAGATGGATCAAAATAACATAGAGAATATTATATCAACTTGAGGGTATTGACTTAACTTTTCTTCCCTAATTCTCCATAAAATAAATACTACTATGAATCTCAATCGTCCCAAAACTGTATATATAAAGATAGTGACTCGACTTAGCAACCATGTACTCAAATAATTAACTAGGGTTAAACAAAGGTGATCACAATAATGTACTAAAAGGAAGTACATACAAGAAAGGCTAAGGCGATTTAGATGTAACAATTGGTGTGGGGGCACCAAATTTTAACTACTATATACTTTCGGAATAGTCTATTCAGGAATTCTTAAGAATCCCCTTTCGGTCGTCCCGTATTACATAAATAGAAGAAAGCGGAAAAGATAGTCTCATAGGGTTTTACTAGAGATATCTTGCATTAAGGGTTAAACAAACGTGTTCACTTAATCATGCACTACTCCTTAGTTGATCCTCCTAATCTTATTACCCCGTCACCCTTGTGATGATGTGTGTAAGTGTTTTCCTAAGTCATGAACGAATTACACGAATTCGCCGTCTACGTAATACTCCGTTAAGGCAACGCACAAGTAAGGTAGTATGAAGACTATTACAAGGCCCCTAAGAGTGTATTACATGCATTTACAAACACTTAAGAGTTGATCAACCATATTAGGGCAAGGTAGTATGAAGACTATTGCGATGGTATCCTTTCTACTCGATCATGTTTCTCTAGGCATCGTCGCAAGCAATTAAGAAGCTAGTGTTCTAGAGCCTAACGCGCACACACAGCACCACGAAGTAATAGAAAGACGATTCACAACATAAGTTTCATGTAATCATAAGCAAACACAAATAAATTTAGCCTAGTATGTTAAAAGGAAGTAAAGAACAACAATTAACCAAACAATAAGACATATTAAAAGATAGATGAACTTAACTTGATTAAAACATGGAGTAGGAGTTGATACAAGAGGGTTTGAGAACCCTAAAATACACCCAAAAAACTGATAATATTCTTAAACAATCGTTCCTCCTAAGTTCCACCCTTTAAAACCCTAAAATAAGGAAAATATATAGGAAAATAGTTGCGACGGCGTCGCTAGTAAATCTTGACGCCATCGCTACGCCGAATCTTCTTAGGTTTTCTTTGAGTCGGCTGATCCTGACGCCGTCACAAGTTTCCTGACGCAGTCTCTTTGAAATCATGACGTCGTCTCCACGCACTGCATGCATATTCATCACCAACTTTCGTGTAGAGTTGTAATCTTGTCCGTTTCTTCCCAAAATGAGTCCAAGTCACGTGTATATCCTCAAATTTCCATCCAAGTGCTAAAAAACAAAAAGAAACGATTAAGCATGTATTTTAAGGATAAATTCATGATTTAAGGGGTTAAATGACCTCGAAAAAGTGTATAAAATGACACCTCATCAGCCGCTGTCGGGGAATAATCTAGGTTTCAGATTGTATCTAGCTTAGATCTACTCACAAGATTCCTATCATGTGAGATTTTTTTATTTTCTTTTTAGTGTATCTTTCTCGTAGTCTATCTTTTCTTCATTCTCTTTGTTCGTAAAAACCCTCTTGTTTATTTTGTAAATAAAGTTGTCATTTAAAATGTATAGTTGTAGTTATTCTAATTTTGATAAATTACTATGGTTAGCTGAAACCTTGAAAAAAGGTTCCCCTTTGAACCAGATAGTGAGACCAATAAACCTCTTTTGAGACCTTATCAACTTTTGAAGAAAGCTCGCTGTGTAGAAGCACTTAGGAATAGTGACCAAGTGCACCAAACTTTTGAGAAGAGCTCCCTAGCAATGACCCATAAGTTTGATGACATGATAGAATTGCCTGAGTCACAACCTAAGAAAACATATAAGGAGGATTTAGAATGTGAGATGGTTTGGGTTGAGATGCCTAGGTGTATAGCATGGGATAAGGTGAATGATACAAGCCCACAAAAAACCCCATAAGTCGTACCATCATTTAAGGTATACACACCACCTGAGACTTACCCGAAAGATGTAGAAGAGACTTTAGAAACCCCAATGGAGGTAAAACTTTTGGACCACACGAAACTAGAGGATGTAGGCTTGGATACTTTTAATCATGACATTACTATTAGTTTAGGGAAGTTCTTAGTTTTGATGAACCGGAACCTCGACCAAAACCCTTACCAAATTGTCCACCCTTAAATATAAGTCTAGGAGACAAAAGAGGCCCCGAACAACCCATCACCTCACATGGAGCATTCCATCCTAAGGGTATGTATTGCAATCATCACCTATGTTTAGATGACCCTAAGAAACATTATAGATTTAAACCAGGTTTACTAGGATCTTTAACTAAGAGTTTTTCAAATTTGGAGGTGATAAGAGATGATTTCATAAGAGAAGGACTTAGTTGACCCATTGAACCAAAAGAGTTAGAAAAAGGTAGGATTAAAGAAACACACCATTTGGAGCATATAATTTAACAACTACTTTTCCAACATATGGCTCCTTTTTACCATAATGGTGTGTACCGTTACTATTACACACACTTAAACTTAAGTGTGGGGACACCCTCCCTTTTAAGTATTAAATAAGGGTAGAGTCAGGCTCGTGACCTGAACAAAAACAAGCGCTTTTCGGGAGGTAACCCAAGCATATCTATTTACTTGCTTTATTTGCATTTTAATTTTGTTTTTAGAAGTGTCGTGTATTTTATTCTTTATTGTTTATTCTTATATGTTTGAATTATATGTGATCATGCTTTGTTTTGTCTTTAACCTCGTCTTAATTGCAATCAAAGGTATTTTGCATCAAATAAGTGTGGGGGGAAATATCCGGTTTATAAGAACATTTCAAACATGTAAAATAAATAATTTTAGATTAATTCGCGTCTCGTGTGTCATGTGTGTTTGTTTCGAGTCACATGATTGTACTAATCATTTTTGTGGTTTATGCAGTAAATTTTTTCAGGAAATAATTAATAGGATATTTGTGTAGAATTTTTTCCAAAAAACAAAGAAAAATAATTTACAGTCTGTGGAGACGGCATCAGGTTTTTCCTGACGGCGTCACCACTCCAGCTACTAAAATTTCGTATTTTCTTAAATTTCTGAAAAATTCTTTTTGTGTAATTTCTTGAATTTTTAATTTTTCTAATCCTTTCAGAAAGCCACAATTACATTAAACTTAATAAATGAGGGTTATATATTATTCTCCCGTAAAACTTTACGCGTGGTGTAGTTGTTTATTATCTTTGATTTGCAGGTTATATTTGATGAGGAGAAGCCCGGAAGTTTTTAGGATTTTCACGTGGGCGATTCTTGGATGACGATTTAACCGGTTTATCTTGTTTCTTTTCCATTATTGAGCAAAACCAGGGGAGTACTAGTTTCTCTCGCTTTTCTTATTTTCCCTTTATTCGTTTTTTTGGGTACCTATAGAACGTCGGGGATAATGTTCAAAATAAGTGTAGGGGAAATAAAAGCCTTTGAAACTATTCCTTCAATTGAATTTGCTTTGTCCTTAAAATGATGTGTAATATACTGAAATATAGCTAAGATGATAATTTTGACCCAAATTTAAGATTTTTTATGGCATATATTGGTGAAACTTAGTATTAGAAGCGTCTCATGGATAAAAGTTATATTACTAGCACAAAAACCCTACCACTCAAATAAAAAAATTCCACCCCAAAAATGTAAGGTTCACCCCTAGATCTTTAGGAATTAAAGCACCTATCTTTGGTACTTTGATAATTTTAACAGTTAGCTTGCTCAAGTTAAGGATTTGAGCAATTATATGTGTCTCATTCATAGATTTGGGCGAGCATGTGTGGTTTTGTCGCTTTTTCTAGAGCATTGGTATCGGTTAGGATTATGAGAGTGTACCGAAAGTATAATAAATTCTAGAACTTGTTTTAGCGATGCACCCCGAGACTGCTAGTGAGATCGCATTCGTGTAATTAGAATTTGCTATATGATAAAAGGCATTAGGGTAAACCCTTATTTTTAGCCTGTATTTTGTATGGTTATGATGACCTCCTCAGTCATATAACTATCCCCACTCCCTGGCTTTGCACTTATTTTTAGTGCAAATACCCCTAGTACACCCCTCTGAGCCTATCTTTTTCGCGGTTCTCGTAATTTTCTGGTGAATTCCGGATTATTAATGAAGATCATTGTTTACACCCCACTTTACACCTAAATTGCCTCAGCCTTCCTTATATGTACCCATTTTTAATACTTTATTGTTACCACATATGTTAAACCCTAGTTAATTGTTTACTTGAGTACATGGTTGCTAAGTCGAGTCATTATTAGTGTATACAGTTTTGAGAAGATTGAGATTCATGGTAGTATTTATTGTATGGAGAAATGGGAAAGAAAAGTTAAGTCATTACCCCCATGTTTATCTAATAATCTCCATGTTATGTTGATCCTTTCTAATTCAGGTCATTAGTTAGTATTATGTTTTTGAATACTAAAAACTCAAGTGTAAGGGTGCAACTATAAACCACGTGTCATGTTTATGTTTATTTTTGTTCAAGCAAATGGCGGGGCAAAAGTGAAAAAAAATGTACAACTGCTATTTTGCTTATGTTTATGTCAAGAAAGTGTCAAGAAAAGAAAAAGAAAGAGTTTGATGTAGAGTTTGTATCTTTGTCTTAGTGTGGTCGAGTCTTGGCTTAGCAACGCCTTATACATGTATTCTTGTGAATGATTGACTTGCGACCACTTAAATTCTCCAAATACCCCAAACCGTGTTTTCTTTACCCTACACCTATACATCAAAACCCTTTAAAGACCTCTTTGATAATAATTCCTAGGTGCTTATGCCAATGCGGTAGAGGTTTGATCATTTATCAAGCCTATGTTAATTTATATACTACGACTGGTAATGAGTGTTATTTTTCGTTTTCTATAAATGTTATAATTCATTATTACACCGAGAGAAAGAGAGAATCCAAACACTTATGTGAGGTGCTAGTATATAATTTCCGTGCTTTTAATTACGAGGTCGAATTGATTGTGCCGTGAATTATCTTTATTGAGTAAGTTAAATGCCCATAATATTGCTATTGACTAGGTAGAAAAGCTCATTTGCTTGAGGAGAAGCAAATCTCAAGTGTAGGGTATTTGATGAAGTGTCATTTTATACACTTTTTGGGGGTAATTTGACCCCTCTAAATTGCGCAAATATGCCAAAAATACGTGCTTAATCGTTTCTTTGTGTTTTTTTAGCATTTGGAAGAAATACACGTGACTTGAACTCAATTTGGAAAGAAACGGACAAGATTACAACTCTACACGAAAAATGATCAAGTTTGGTTTACAGGTCGTGGAGACGTCGTCACAAATCCATGTGACGACATCAATTTGTCCAAGGGACGACGTCAAGATTTCTCAAGACGACGTCAAAGTAGCCGACTCAGAGAAGCCCAAAGAAGATTCTACGGGTTGACGACGTCACAACTAAAGCGGGATGACGTCACAATTCTTTTCATATATATACAACCCTTATTTTCTAGGTTTTAGTGTGGAAACTTTTGGGGAACGATTTTGTACTTAGAGCAGCAGCTTTTAGACGAATTTTAGGGTTTTATAACCCTATTGTACTCATCATTACTCCATATTTTATTAAAGTTCTTTTATCCTTTAATATTTTGATATGTCTATGTATTGTTTGATTAATTGTTCCTCGCTTTCAATTAACATGTTAGGCTAAATTTATTAGTGTTTGCTTATGATTGCTTAAAACTTAGTTTGTAATTCCTTTTACTATTGCTTCTTGTTGGTGGTGTGCACGTTAGGCTCTAGAAAACTAGCTTCTATTGAACGCGAAGACGTCTAAGGAAACGCGATTGTGTAAAAAGGATATCTTTGCAATAGTCTTCATACTACCTTGCCTTTGTGGGGTTGATCACCTTTTAAGTTTTTTAGTGCGTGTGATATACCCTTAGGAGCCTTGTAATAGTTTTTATACTACCTTACTTGTGTGTTGTCCTATTAGTTATCACATAGAAAGCGGGTTTGACGACTCACTTATGAATTAGGAAATACTTACACATTGCATCGCAAGGGTAGTGCATGATTAAGTGAGCACGTTTGTTTACCTATACGAGTTTCCACATAATTAGATTAGATTAGAAGTAGATTAGTAGTTAATTAGTTAAATCAAACCCCTTCAAAACCCGAGATTTTACTTGCTTTCTAAAAAAACATAAAAACACAACAATAATATTCTCTCAACCCTTAGACCTTAGTGACATTCGATTAGAGCCTACCCAAACTATTCCCTTAGAGAACGATCAATCCTTTGAGTCTTGCCTATACTACACTACAACGATTAGGTACACTGCTTAGGGGGTTGTAAAACTTTGGTTTGCAATCACCGCACATCAACTGCCTTATACTGACATGGATTGAAATAGGTTCAAGATTATAAACCTTTTCATTACAAGCAAATGTTCGTAACTCATTTAATGTCTAATATATTTTATAAAGACTTAACAAGTTTATTATAGTAGGAAAAAGTTTATAAATCGAAAAGATTTATGAATTAATAATATTGTGTGACTTGTAAATGTTATAAATTTTTTAAAGATTTAACCATAATGAATGTTCTTATCACAAACTTTTTTTTTATATTATAAATTGTATTTAATATACATTAATTAAACTTATAAATTACTATAATTAAATCTAATTTTAATTAAATACACTCATACTGTCTTTTTATAAACACTTTATACCTTGACAAACCCATGTGAAATTCCCCACTTTATTTACTCATATCTATATCTTATTATTGTGAGTTGATTTTTTATATAATCATTATTGGTGTTTAAAACTACAGCTTAGACATTTATGCTATTGTACCATATGACGCAAAATGATTATTTGGTGTACCAGTCACCTCTTAATGCACGATTTATAAGGAAGCTCTTTTTTTAAGGGACATTAGTTACGTATTAACTTATATTAAAGAGCAGAAATGCTCATGACATTTTTAGTATTAAAAAAATACCAATCTTATATTTCTCTGTGTATTTTTAATAAATTAAAAAAAAGTTACAAAATACACCTTTAAACTATGCGCAAAGTTACTAAAACGACCTTGAACTTTTACTTATTTACGACTTTTATAGAACAAACTTTGTTTCTCAAATATGCAACGTATATCTATCGATTTATTCGTAAAAAAATATGTCTTCGAAAAGATCGAAGAATTGCGAACAAAACGAGCCCAATATTGCACTGTTTCTGACATACCTACGGTTTTATAAACTATGTTCAAGTTTAATATATATATATATATATATATATATATATATATATATATATATATATATATACACGGAAAGTTACTAAAACGACCTTGAACTTTTACCTATTTACGACTTTTTATATAACAAACCTTATTTATCAAATATGTAATGTATATCTATCGATTCAGTCGTGAAAAAAAATGTTATTGAAAAAAATCGCCGAATTGCGAACAAAACGAGCCCAAATATTGCAATGCTTCTGACATACCTACGATTTTATAAAAAATGTTGAAGTTTAATATATATTTTTAAAAACTTATGGAAATAGTCCCTGAGGTTATCAGTACGTTGAATGTTTAGTCCCAATGACTGACAAATTATACTCGGGGTTATCGATCGTTTTCAAAATTAGTCTCGCACGCTCTGCGGCAACGCGCGAGTTACAAACCTTGTTCCGCTTACAAACTTTTCACAATGACGAACATCATGAGCCGCGGAACCTTTATCCACACGGGATGTTCCGCTTACCAACGCAGCGGACATCCTCTCTTTTGTCATAACGACTTCCATTGCTTACCCAAGAATGGAGACGCGGGGCTACAACCCCTCCACGCGCCCATTGAGCTCTTAATGGGCATTTAAGATTATACATTATATATTTGGAGTCAACATTTGTACTCCCGGCCGGGGGCAACCCGCGGCTAACTATTTTGATTACCGGTCAACTCATGAAGATCCGCGAATAAACTAAATCGAGTACTTTTCATTCTTTATACATACATCTGTGGAAAGTTTTTTAGTTGTCATCATTATGACACATGACCGTGCCTCGGTTGTTTTTATGGCTTACGTATTCCTATATGTAACTAGCGCTTGCGAAGGCATGAAGGGGGCGTGCAAGGCTTACTTACATAAACGTGAAAACATTTGTTGTACACGTTCTTATGCCTATTATTAGTTAAATCATATTCCTTTTAATTCATATCCGCTACCTTCCTAATGTACGAAGTTAATTTCCCGATATCGGGACATAATAAATAAATAAACAAACACCATGTGTTTTATTTCATATCGCACATAGTCGAGCGCTATTTCCTAGAAGGCTACAAGCTTCGTGCATAACACATTAGGGTATATGAACCAGCCACCTTTCTAGCAAGATCCGTGTTACGCTGGCTACGACCTGTTAAGGTAAGTGCTAAAATTATTCATGTTTTTTGGATACTTTGTTTGTAAGTTTAATACTACTAATAAAACATAACACCATTAAACTTGGGGGGCTATATGGGTATAACGGTATCATTATAATTATCTTCGTGCATGCCACGTAAGTATCTTCGAATATAGGACATATGTAAGAGGCGTTGCAAGCCCAATACTAAGACGAGTGTTATATTTGCACCAAGTACGTAAGAGGCATTGCAAGTCCGGTACTAAGACGAATGACATATTCGCATTACCCGGCCACAAAAGTACGTCTTCCGTCGACCGTAAGTCAAATGCCATATTCGCATTACCCTGCAACGGAAGTACGTCTTCCGTCGGCCGTAAGTCGAATGCCATATTTGCATTACCCCGCCACAGAAGTACGTCTTCCGTCGGCCGTAAGTCGAATGTCATATTCGCATTACCCGGCCACGGAAGTACGTCTTTCGTCGGCCTTTATTATACGGGGTCCGCCTTCATCATTATAAATCCTTCTCATCATCCTCTCGTCAGAAATGAACGAGAATGGTATCTTGCCAATGCTAGTGTTACCCCGACTATAAAAAACATATTCTTCTTACGGGGTCTTTACCGTCTAGCCACGAGAAACCAAGCGTCCGAACACAATCACCCGACACATGAACGCGGGTGCTGCTTAAGATAGAGCATGATTGACACAGTTTGAAGATAGATATGGCGATGTATGGTTGGAAAGTGCGAACGTCTCTGCGACGGTAAGAGTAGTCCTTTTAGTCTTGTAACCGCGGCTACGGGCACGCTTACTAGACTGGGGGGACATGATGACGTATAGTGTGGACCGACCCGACCTACTTATACTTTTATGGGCTTACTTGCTGAGGACGTATATCATAAGTCTAGCATAACATGATTAAGAACCATATCATACTAGACTGGGGGACATGTTGGCGTATAGTCCGGAATGGGCCGGACCCAATGGACCGAACCCGATAAAAGGGTGGCCCACATCCTACGTAACCCTAATCCATACACTATATATACAAGGGTAGGATCATCCCACCAGGACAGGTTATTCTCTACCACCTCTTTATATAACATGCTTATACTATTCTGACTTGGCCGTCGGAGGGTGGATCCCGGGGCTCTGGCCTCGGGTCCCCTTCTAACCAGTTCTTCTTTGTGTGTAGCACTATTCAAGGCTCGGGAAGACAACGAACGACACCATGAGACTCGTCAAGAACAGCCCAACTAAATTATGCTTCAACATAATTAAATATAAGGGTGATCTAATGGTAAGAGTATCTTTATAATGAAAGTCGATAGTTCAAATTCGAGTGGAAGAAAATTAATTTTCTTGTGAACACGGAGGTTCACCTTATTGCCATATGTTGTTAAATAATTTAGCCTTTTAGAGCCCGAGGTGTCATAACACCATAACACCAAAAAAGTACTGTCACGTCAGCTTTAACATTTCAACACCAACACACACAAAAACCCCTCTAATCATAACACCACTTTTTAGGCCTCACCATTTTTCTTTTTTCTATTTTTTTAAAACAAATTAAATATTTAATCATTTACTAATATTACAAATTATAATAAATTAAAAAAATAAAAATAAAAAATTAAAAAAAAAGGTTTAGAGTCACCTATTTCTTATCTCCTACCTATCTGTCTTTCTTCTTCATCTTTATCTCTGTGAAACTCTCCACACACAAACACTCGATCAAAACACATACACACACTAAAATACAACACAAACACACACTTTTTAAAAGATAAAAAAAAGACGTGGCGTTATGGCGTGGTTGTGGCAACGGCAGCCCCAATGCTGTGGCTCATTTTCACTTTCCGGTATCATAACGCCACCAACGGCATTGCCACGTGGGCATAACGCCGATTGAGGGGTTATGACACCATGCGCTCTTAGATTGAAACTTGTCAATTTGTCTATCAAGCACTAGTATCACACTATCACTCAAGTATTTACCATACGAAGTTAACTAACAAAAACTATCATAAAATAAAGATAACCTTGAGGGGCCGTTTGGTTTACAGAATGTTTTTGAAGGAATTGTAATCTTCAAAGGGAATTGTAATTTGATGTAATTGTAATTCAATGAATTGGAATGTGTTGTAATTGTAATTGATAAAATCTGTCGATGTGTTTGGTTGACTCGCAACGTAATGTAATTCAATTTTTTTTACCAAAACTAAAAAAATTAATATAATAATAATTAAAATAATACAAATAATAATAATAATAAATAGTAATATTAATACTTATTATTATACGAAAAATAATAATAAAATGACACATAATAATAATAATAAAATAATAATAATAATAATAATAATAATAATAAATAATATTAATAAATATTAATACTGATAATAATATTAATAAATAATAATAATAACAATAAAGTAATAAATAATAATATTAATAAATAATAATAATAATAATAATAATAATAATAATAATAATAATAAATATTAAATAAATAATACCGTAATAATAATATAAAAATAATAATAATAATAATAATAATAATAATAATAATAAAATAACAAATAATAATAATAATAATAATAATATATAATATTATTAATAAATAATAATAATAATAATAACAATAATAATAAATAAAAATAAATAATAATAATAATAATAATAAAATAATAAAAAAAACAAATATAATAATAACAATAATATTAAAGTGATAATATTATTAATAAATAATAATAATAATAATAACAATAATAATAAATAAAAATAAATAATAATAATAATAATAAACATTATTATTATTATTATTTTAATATTTATATAATAATAATAATAATAATAATATAATAATAAATACCGATAATTTAAAGTATCTTTTACTTAGTAAAGCAAAACCTCAAGTGAGGACTTTTGTATTTCAATAAAATCAAATCATACTTTATTTAGTAATATTTTTTTAATTATTATTTATTTATTTGAAGTATGTTTAATTAAATAACCTAAATATTTCTTTATTTGACAAAATTAAAAAAAAATAGTTATTAAATGTTCTTTCAAAAAAGTTGTGCTAAAAAATATTTGTGTCAAAAGTATAATAAAAAAAAGTATAAAGAAAGCGGAGTAAATAATTTCGGGGCTAAAATGAAAATTGAAAAAAAGGCACCATATATTAATTTATGAAACAAAACTTCCAAAACCTCGACATCATCACTGTAACCCTAATTGAGTAAATCAAATCGGAAACTTTGATTCAGTCCTTCAAGAATAAGGTATGTAACATGGATTATCTTAATTTTAATCTTTTCAGTGACCAATTTTCAGATCTTCTATCACACAATTAGGTATGAACCCTAAACCAATTATTGTTTGGTATGATAGAATTAGTTGTTTTTAATTAACTATTGCTTACTATGATGTATATGTGTTTAAGTCCTAATTATTGGGTTCGTTCAAGATATTAATTCACAATAACACTATTTATATTGGTTTAACTTATTTTGCAGTTTCGATGTCAGGTTCTTTCACAATGTAGACAATCAAAAGAGTTTACAAAGTATCACATACCGTTTGACGTGCTATTCAGGTACATGTTTAAGGCTATTTGTTTTGTGTTTTCTCATAAGCAACAAAAATATGCAAAAATTTTGCTATTTGACTGTTTGGAAAATTAAGAGTATTTAGATTCCGCTCTTTTGAACTTAACATGGGAGTTGACTCAGCTGCTTATGCACCAAATATCATCAGAAATAGCATATAAAAAGAGAAGCACCTAGACACTACGAGTTGAACCCAAACAGTATTCCATGTCTCCCTCCCTGGCCAGTTACTTTGTAGTATACAATTTTTTCACTGCGATAAACTTAGATATTATATAGTATCTTTAGTAATCAATGGATGTTAACTGACATTTGCAGCATGAACATGCATCTGTATCAAAGCAAAATACTAACCATTACTTAACCTATTCGTGAGTAATGAGCTTTAGCTTGATTAAGTTTTATCTTATGGTGATTATGTGTTCTCCGGTTACGCTTACATATCAAAATTTTTACCGTGTTAATAGACCATGGCGTATTAGTCTCAAAACTGTGAGTGCAGGTCTCTTCTTCTACCCTCTCTTGGACCACTTCTTTGGATAGTACCTAGCAATGACTTGGCAACTTAAAAGTTACAAGAACCTTTTGGTGTGGCATCTAATTTGGTTATGATATATAAAAATTTGTAATCCACATGTTTAATAAAATCGGGTCAATAGACGGGTAGAGCAAAAGAACTGAAATATTCATGGAAGTCTGCTGGGCATCCATCAATCTGGAGACAAATTGTTGATGGAAAGAACTAGGCTTGCAAGCAATATATTCCGTGTGAATGTAAACCTATGCGTGGAACGGAATGCCCCTGTTTAGATAATGCTATCTGCTGTGAAAAATATTGCAGGCATGTGTACTTCAACACAAATACATTATCGACTTCATTATTTCTTCTTCCATTTTGGAAATGTCTCATGACTATGTGAGCTTTCACTGATTTTTGTACTTAACGTTTTAGGTGTATGAAAAGCTTCAGATAAGGTTTAGGGGATGCCAATGTGCAAAGAGTCAATGCGAAGCTGACAATGCCCATGATTGTGCAGCTGGACAGTGAATGAGACCCCCAAAGTATTCCCCAAAAAATATTGTGTGAGTAAGAAGAGCTTCATTATTGTATTACATGAAACAAGATGGTCCATTTCTTTTATCCATGATTATTGAGTACAAAGCATACTCTCTGTCAAAACATGATTTGATACATACGAACCCTAAAGCCTAAAGGTCCTAATAGTAAGGTTGTGAGCCAAAGAAGTTCAGTTTGAGTCACGGACACTCATTAATACGAAACTTGATGGATGTCATTCGTTTAAATTAAAAACGGGCACATTTACCATCAGTAGATTTTGTTAGTTTATAACAATATTATATTATACGTACAATAAAACTCGCACAATAAAAATGATTTTTTAGCTCGAAACAACAATACCAAAAAACGGTCCCTCATTATTACTGTATAGGACGCTATAAATCAAAAAAAACAAGGAAAAAGGGATTTCAAGTATTTTCTTTGTGTGAAAGGGGTAAACAAAAAACCATCACAACTAACATGGTTTACAAGGAAGCTTTGCAAATGATTTATATCATTTGACATTTGTTCAAAAAAACTACTAATATATATGATGTAATTTTTTAATAAGTCTTGAATTTATTGGTTAATTGTGTTTATGAATTTTAATGATTAAAACTGTTTGTAAACTATATGTAAAATAATGAGCATTTCAACCGAACAATGTAACTAATGTTCTACCTGTATTAAGAATATCATTATCGCAAATAATTGATAGAAGCTAAACTCAGAGCTAATGGGAAACTTAAAGTTGTGCGTAGCATATGATAACTAATGTATATTGATTTCTGGTGTCGCAAGACACAAAGAAGTGGCCGTTTTTTAATACTATAAGGAAGAGCCATGTCACCGCTCAGGTCGCGTGATTGACCTGCTGTTTGAGCTGCAAATATTTTAACTGAAGTTGGTTTTGATATTTATCCTTATTGTTCTATTTGCTTGTGCATAGTATATAGTATGGGTGGCAAACTTGACCCGTTAACGTGTCAAGCGGGTGATGTTAATGGATCTGAACCAATTGGAATGGGTTACACATGTTAATAGTGAAATGGAATCTTATGATATACTGTAGTATATATAATCATATGTTGTACAAAGTTTGCATATTTGACCCATTTTAATTGTAATGGGTCAAATGGTTAAGTCAAAGGATTTAACAAAAAATGTATTGGGTCAGACGCAATTACAGTCAATCGGAGTGTTATGATATAGTAGTTACAATCATATGTTGCAAATAATATAGACAACGGATAGTGCTTGCGGTTTGGCCTAACTTGACTCCATTAATTTATGGTTATAAGAAAATGAATAATTGACGTTTATACTTGTGTAGAGTTGTGATTTATGACCATTTCTTGACCTGTTTGCAGTCAAGGAAATCCTTTACAGCGGAGCAAATAAATGAAGCAAGTTACGTTGATGTCAAAGGAAACAAAGAGTTTGAGTTTTTGGCGAAAAACCCAAAAGTTAACTTTGATGGGAACCGCTTCTCTTAGAAGGTAAGTCATTAATGATTCATATAGTATTTGATAATTTTTTTTCTTTAAATATCACAATGATGGAACTTGATAATTAACTATTTAGCGACATTGTCCCTATCTATAATGTAACAATGTTATGTTGTATATGCAGTCGATGCATAATTTTGGAGGCAAGACACAACTCTCGGTTAAAGGACATGTAGACGACATTGATGTTGCTGATCTAAAAGATGCCTACCCAACAGTCATGCAAGATTTACAGGTATACATACATACGCGTATGTATGCATGTATATGTGATCGATCGTGACATGTACATCTTATGTTGACAACTCGGACCTTGAAAACTGGTGTTTGGATTTGGCTTATCTTATGTTTTGACTATAAACAAATTAGAAGTGTCCACCAATGTTGACGATGGGCTAAAACAATTATATCATGAAACTGAGTTGCCACGTGGCATGTTGGATGTTGAGCGGGAATTGCGTAAAATTGGGATGAAGCCTGCTACAAACATGGCTAAGAGAAACAAAATGGCTGAAAACTGTCATATACTCTAACAAGACGAAACCAAAAGAAAAGAAGAAAGTGATCTGCAAAAGGGCAAAGCTCACAAATTCTCATCTTAAGGATCTCCTGAGGGCTCTATAGTAACCAACTGTTATGTTTTGGACTAGAATTCTTGATTTTCAATGTTAAGTAAATCTAATTAGTTTAAAAAAAATATCTAACATGTCCAAACCCGTGTATAATATTTAAACTAATTGTTGTTTAAGTTTAAATCCCGTGCGTGCACGGGATTTATAACTAGTAAAATACTGAATTACAACGTAATTCAAAACTTTCCATCTAACATCCTATGTAATCTGAATTCCTTCTCTTAATGTAATTGGAATGACTGAATTACAATTACAACGCAAACCAAACAGCCTACGTAATGTTATCTGAATTACAATTACAACATTTCTGCTAACCAAACAGGATTGTGATGTAATTCATATTACAATTACATTACATTACGTCCAATTACGGCGAACCAAACACCCCTGAGAGTCGTAAAGTGTTAGGACATGCATCAGTTATTTGTATCTTTTACTAATGATAACCGTCTATTCTTAACTTTCTACAAACAATTTTATGTACCACTAACTATGGCTATTTTTGTTTCTTAAACATAACCGTAAGACCTGCTTTTATCATTCCTAAAACTGCATGGCATTTGCTAATAAGAGAAATAATATATACTAAGAGTTTGTGTTATTGGATTGGGATCCAAATATGGTTTGAAGTTTGAAATTTTCACGAGTCAGGATGTTGGCTCTTAGTTCATTTACATTTACATTTATATTTATATTTATTATATATATACTAAAGATCATGTTTAATTAACTAAATGTGCTAGCTCAGTTGGCCATCAAGGTGGGAATCTGTGGGATTCTGCCCCATAGATGCGTCGATTCGAGGCTGACAGAGACTACCTTCTAGGTATGTACTGTGGAATCGAATAAATAACTTAGTAACTGTACTAACTCGCCGTTAAAAAAAAATTAAAAAAGATCATGTTTAATAATAAGACAAAATAAAATTTATAATTTTGATGGGTTAACTTTGGCCCAATAATTAGACTCCAAATACTTTCATGCTATCATTAACAAAAAACGCGCCAATCTCTTAGTTAAAGGTATTATGGTAGATGGTGATTGGATTGTCGAACCTGATCTTGTTAAACAAGAGTTTAGAAGGCATTTTACGGACAGATTCCAAGACCCGGGTTCTAGACGAGGTAGTCTTAACTTTCCTTTTCCTAATCGTCTCAATAATGATCAGATCTTAGAATTGGAATCTCCGATCTCAAATGAAGATATTCGCACAGCCGTGTGGGGTTGTGGAGTTGATAAATCCCCTGGGCCGGACGGTTTTACTTTCGAATTTTTTCGTAAGTATTGGACCGTTGTTGGGCCTGACTTTTGCATAGCTGTGAAATGGTTTTTTGATCATGGAGATTTTGCTATTGGATGCAACTCTTCGTTTGTGGCCCTCATCCCTAAAGTTCTTGATCCGAAAGTTGTTAGTGACTACCGTCCCATCAGTTTAATTGGAAGCCTTTACAAAGTCGTTACTAAGATCCTAGCTTCTCGGCTTTCCTTGGTTATTTCGGATCTCATCTCAGATGTTCAGACTGCATTCCTTCCTAATAGACAGATTCTCGATGGTCCTTTTATTATCAATGAAATCTTAGCTCGGTGCAAACTTAAAAAGCAACAAGCCATGATTTTTAAAGTCGATTTCGCCAAGGCTTATGATTCCGTTAGATGGGATTATCTTGATGATGTTCTCATCTCTTTTGGATTCGGTCCTAAATGGCGTTCATGGATTCGTGGAAGTCTGTCTTCAGGGAAGGCCTCTATTTTAGTTAACGGGAGTCCGACTACTGAATTTCATTTATACCGAGGCTTGAAACAGGGGGACCCCTTAGCTCCCTTTTTGTTTTTACTCATTATGGAGTCTCTCCACTTATCATTTTCCCGGGCAGTTGAAGCGGGAATTTTCAAAGGATACAAGATTGACCCTTCTACTACGTTGTCTCATTTATTCTACGCCGACGACGCGGTATTTATTGGTGAGTGGTCTCATTCTAACTTAAAGGGTATCATGAATATTCTTCGATGCTTCTCCTTACTTTCTGGTATGTCAATAAATATTCAGAAGAGTCATCTTCTTGGTGTCGGTATCCCAGATAATTGTGTGGCTGAAGCTGCTAAGTCTATTGGTTGTTTGATAATGAAAGCTCCTTTTAAATACTTGGGTATTTTAGTAGGAGATAATATGTCTTCTAAAAAGGCTTGGGACGAGACGATTAATAAGATGAAGAAGAGGTTGTCTAGGTGGAAACTTAATACCTTATCTGTCGGGGGTCGTCTTACCCTTCTTAAATCGGTTCTTGGCTCCACTCCTATCTACAACATGTCGATTTTCAAGGTTCCCAAATCTGTTCTTAATTATATGGAGAGTCTGCGTAGGAATTTTTTTAATGGCTTTCAAGAGGGTGATAGAAAGATTGCTTGGGTCAAATGGTCTAAGGTGCTTGCTTCTAAGAAATTCGGAGGGTTGGGAGTTTCTAGTTTCTTCGCTCTCAATCGGGCTCTTCTTTTCAAGTGGGTATGGCGCTACCTTTCTCATGATAACTCCTTATGGTCCCGAATTATATCAGCTTTACATGGCTTGAATGGTCATGTTCTTTCTGCTGCTTTCAATTCGACATGGAGCTCCATCATAACAGAAGTTAACTCCCTTAAAGTCAAAGGTGTCGATCTCATTTCTCATTGTAAGATTCGTGTGGGAAAAGGTACAGGTACAAGCTTTTGGAAAGATCTTTGGATTGGCGATAATCTTCTCAAGCTTTCTTTTCCTCGTTTGTTTGCTCTTGAAGAGAATAAAGACATATCGGTTGCTGATAAGATGAATACGTCTATCTCCTCTTCTTTTCGTCGTCATGTCCGAGGAGGTGTAGAGTCACAACAACTTGATCAGCTTTCGTTATTACTTGATACGGTTATTTTATCTAATATGGATGACAGATGGTTTTGGGACTTAAATGGCGATGGTGTTTTTCAAGTCAAGGATGTTCGATCTATGTTAGATGAGGCTTTTCTCCCTAAAATGGAAGTTCCTACTCGATGGATTAAAAGTATTCCGATTAAGGTAAACGTTTTTGCTTGGAAACTTTATCTCGATCGTTTACCTACTAGATCGAATTTGTCTCGTAGGAATGTCTCGCTTCCGTCTTTGGCTTGTCCTCTTTGTGATCACGTGCTCGAGGATTCGTCCCATTTATTCTTCGGTTGCTCTGTGGCGAAAGATATTCAGAAGTTAATTTGTAGATGGTGGAATTTGGATGTTCATCCTTATGAGTCGTACGAAGATTGGCTCTCTTGGTTCAAATCTATCCGTTTAGGTTCTAAGACGAAAGAGGTGTTGGAAGGCGTGTTTTACGTTTCTTGGTGGAGCCTTTGGAACTTCAGGAACCAATTCATTTTTGCGTCTCCTATTCCCCGAAAGGATGCTATTTTCGAAAATATTATTTTACGCTCTTTTTATTGGTGTGTAGCTAGATGTAATAGAACTTTGAATTGGGTTAGTTGGCTTCAACACCCTTTTTTGATTCCTTTGTAATTTACTAGCTCCTTGCTAGTGGTTCTAATAAAGTCGTCGTTCAAAAAAAAAAGATTGTTTATGTTTAGTTAAAAACAAGCATGATTACTAAAGCGTTGCTGCGGGGCGTTATTCTTTTTTATTTTTTTCGGGTTTATTTTAATAGTTTATTTTTTATATGCGCTTATGTGTTGGGCCGCATGTCGTGG
The DNA here is from genome assembly GCA_026074375.1 of Tanacetum coccineum. Classification (NCBI taxonomy): domain Eukaryota; kingdom Viridiplantae; phylum Streptophyta; class Magnoliopsida; order Asterales; family Asteraceae; genus Tanacetum; species Tanacetum coccineum. The sequence goes on from BQNB010003553.1 coordinate 40,962, forward strand.
ATATTTTTTGATCTGAATGAATCAGTACTTTTGTAAAAAAAATTCTTATTTTGTACCGACCAATTTTTTTTTATATTGGCTAGTTAAAAAATGTTTAATAGTTTGGTTTTTTTATATGGGCTTATGTGTTGGGCCTCATCTGCGAGGCTTTTTTTTCTTTTTTTTGTACGGGTTTATTTTTTCGGTCTCATGTTTAATAGTTTGGTTTTTTTATATGAGCTTATGTGTTGAGCCTCATGTCGCAGATATTTTTTATCTAAATGAATCAGTACTTTTGTAATTTTTTTTCCTATTTTGTAATGACCAATTTTTTTTATATTGGCTAGTTAAAAAATGTTTAATAGTTTGTTTTTTTATATGACCTTATGTGTTGGGCCCATGTCGCGGGTGTTTTTTGATCTGAACAAATAAGTACTTTTGTAAAAAAAAATCCTATTTTGTGCCGAGTAATTTTTTTTATGTTGCCTACTTTAAAGAAAAAAAATGTTTAATAGTTGATTTTTTTTATATGGGCGTATGTGTTTGGCCTCATATCGCGGGTATTTTTTGATCAGAATAAATCAGTACTTTTGTAATTTTTTTGTGGGGCGTTATTTTTATTTTTATTTATTTATTTATTTTGTGCGGGTTTATTTTTTCGGTCTCATGTTTAGTAGTTTTTTTTATATGGCCGTATGTGTTGGGCCTCATGTCGCGGGTATTTTTTGATCTGAATAAATCAATGCTTTTGTAAAAAAAATTCCTATATTAATTGCCGAGACTAATTTTTTTTTTAAATGTTGCCTAAATTTAAATGAAAAAAAAAATGTATGGATCATCTTTTTTTTATTGGACGGCGTATGTGTTATGTGTCCTCATATTATGTCACAGGTATTTTTTTTTATCTGAATAAATAAGTACTTTTGTAATTTTTTTTTCCTTATTTTGTGCCGAGTAGTTTTTTTTCTATGTTGCATACATTAAAGGAAAAAAAAGCCAAATAGGCCGGCCAAAAATGAGAGCCCATGAAAAAAAGGGTTGACTGAAGTCAAAGGAGGGAATACTAAACGTCGTTTGTATATTCCCTTTTGTTGGGGGGGGGGGGGGGGGGGTGGTGAAATGTGTTAAAAATTTCGTGTAAATCCCTATATAAATATAATATAATATTAATAAAAATAATATAGTATACTATATATATAATATAGAATATCAATATATAATATATTATAATATATAATAAATAATAATAATATAATAATAATTAATAATTTAATCAACGCCTCAAGTTTAATAATAATAATAATAATAATAATTTAACAACCCTCAAGTTTATATTATTTACGACTTTTTTTATAGAACAAAACTTATTTATCAAATACGTAACAAACACGATTTTTTAAATTAAAGATATATCGACGTAAAGGACTGTGGATTACGAACAAAACGAGCCCGATATTGATATGTTTTAGACATGCATGCGATTTTATAATAAATGTTGAAGTTTTTTTTTTGAAAGGCTAAGATTTATTAGAAACGCTCTAAGAAAGAGCAAACAAAAAATATGTACAAACCCTTAAAAACAACCCCCTAGACAAAAACCAGGAGACACACAAAAACGTATTATATGACAAACTTTATTTAACAAATATCTAACAAATACCTAGCATTTTTTAAATGAAAAATATGCCGACATAAAGGCCTCTTGATCACGAACAAAACGAGCACAATATTGATATGCTTCAGACGTGCATATGATTTTATAAAAAATTGTTATTTTAATATATGTTTTTAGAAGAAAGAAAAACTTTTAAAACGCACCTTAACTTACATGACAATTTTAAAAGTACCCTAATTTTTATGTAAAAAAATTAATAAAATCATGAATTGAGTACATTCTCATTTACTAATGCTCGATGATTCAATTATCAATTATCTTCAAAAAAACAAATAAAAATAAACCCGCCGCAACGCGCACGCACAACTCTCTCGTTTTTACCTAAAAGTAAAGTTTCAATTTCTTTCATTTTTTTTCCTTCCAAAAAGGCAGTTATAACTATTAGTATTTGCAATATTTAAGCAGAAAAAAATACTGTTTGTTTAATTTTTTTATTAAGTTCTGTAAAATTAAAGTATCTGTTTAGATATATGTTGTATGTTTGTTTATAGATATATGACTGTTTGTTTTATGTGCTGAATAAAGTGTCTGAATTGAAAAAAATTACTTTTATACCCTGAAAAGCAGTTATGTGGGATTATATGTGAAAAAGTAGAAGGATAAATTTGTAAACTTATTATTTAAGTCATTGACTTAATATGAAGACTCTCCCCCTCATGACTTTTCCTAGAAAGTTATTTGTTAACTTTAAGCACAAAACAAACAAGCCTTTAATGACTTAATTAATTCATCAAATTTTCAATTAAAACTCATTACGTCTTTATCAAACACTACCTGACGTCACCCTAATGTAAAACTGAATCATGACAACATTTAACCAATATACTTGAATACAAGCACAAAGAAGTCTATATTAATTACAAATTACATGCACTTACATGCTAATTCAACTTGCTCTCGAACTCATAGCAAATGTTATTAAGCTATATTTAACGTACACTAGCTCCTTGATAACACTATTACAATATGAAAACATGCAAGTTTATATAACTTGGCACAAAATAAGGCATATGATGACCAAAAGAAACGCTCCAAATCCGAAGCCCGACTCGCCTTGATCATGAGTAGCAACATCTCCAGCATGCTGATATGAAACCTGCTGAGATGAATCGCGGAAGGGAAATAAGGCGAAAATGAAGTATATCACAAGCATCAATAAGAAAGGAATCAGCATCAAGTTTTCCACCATAGGGCTGAAAATTATGATAGCAAAAATGTTGAGCATAAGGAAAGGAACAAGTGGTGATGGGCCTCTGGTTTCCATTTTGTGTTTGTTCAAACAAGTGATATGATCTAAAGCTTATTTAGTGATACACCATAGACTGTAGTATACTCTTGAATGAGTATATATAATTACACATGGGTAGGTTGGACATCTTTTTATTTAATGGGGGTAAGTTCACTTATTTTCCTATAAAAAAAGTCAATATGGGTTAATTGAGTGAAAATGGCTCCATTTGAAAAGAGTAAATATTCATGTGGTTTGTTCAATTTAGCACTAAGTAGCTAAGTGTTTAGGAGTGTTTTGAAGCGATTAGTAACTAACGGTTAGCGTTTTGCATTAAATGTTTATTTGGAAACAAGCCACTAGCGTTTATATTTTTCTAAACGCTTCAAATAAAAATGCTACTTCTAGTAGCATTTACGAGCAACTAACGTTTTTACTTACTAATTATAACAATATAACTATATTATCAAAATAAAAAAAGTATTACTTCTTGCTATTGTTCTTCGCTACCGCTTTTTGCTACTGATATCTTCTCGGGACATACTCTTGTTATCTTTAAAAGGTCAATTGTGTAACGCTTTTATTCTATAAGAACGGTTTTGCAAATTACTTTTAGAACATATATATTTAACACACACTATTCCAAACCGTTATATTAACAAATTTAGGTTGTCATATTAGGGTATTCATTATAGAGGTTTACGAAAAGGTTTATAAAATTATGAAAAGGTTTATAAAATTATGAAAAGGTTTATCAATTTCAAGTTTGTGTGACATAAAGAGGTATAAAATATTAAACCTTTTTATATGCATTTTGAATTACGTGAGATGTTTATAAAACATAAAAAGGTTTATACATAATGGCGATAAGTTTATAAAACAAAAAATGCTTATAAATTGATGTTATAACACAAATTATAAACTTTTTAAAAGGGTTATCATAATGGATGCCCTTAGTAACCATGTTTTCTCTAATCCTACTTAGCACATAATTATTATCATTAGTGTCTTTTATACACTAAAAGAATTACATCATTTCGGAGTATTTTATGAAATTTGATCTTAAAGAAAAAAATTGGACCATTTAAGTCGTTTGATTTTGGCACGCATGCAAAATCGTGCGATCTGATCGGTTAAAAAAAGTCAAAATTGAATCAGTTTTAATAAAAATTAAAAAAATTAGTAAAGAAATTTGATGGAGAAAAAAAACATAAAGATATAGGTGTCAAATTTGTGATAAACAAAATCTTAAAAAAAGATGAGATAATTAATAAAATTTTAGTGGTTGAATTTTTAATAAATTATATGGAGTTAAGTGAAACTTATAATTTTTTATATTTTTTTATAACTTTCGAAAATAAACAAATACTCCTTTAAACTTTATACCCTCTAGACTTTATACAAAATACAACATATAAAAAATCTATTTAAAGTTTATATAAGGATATCAGAAAAAATATATTAAACTCACACATTATATAAAACATGATATTAATAAGTAAATTTGAACAACAACGTCAACACTTATCTGAGTTAAACAAACTTAAATCTTTCATCGAACAAAATCTTTACAAAATATTAATCGATATTAATCATTGTTTTAAAAACCGGTTTTTAATTGATCCGGTTGAGCCACAAAGTCACGGTTCAACCGGGTCTTTCGGCAAAATCCGGCTTCTGGTCACCCGACCGGGTCAACCCGGGTTTTAAAACACTGATATCAATACATAATGAATTTTTTTAATGTAAAGTTGTAATAATATCACAATTACAAAACATTAAACATTAAATTTTTTCCGTATGCTCGTATATTAATTTAAAATTTTAAAATAAATTTGATTTATATATAGAGAAAACTACAATTTTGGTCCACTATCTTTACCGGGTATAACACTTTTGGTCCATTTTTTTAAAAATTTGCGGGTTTAAGCCAAAACCCGAGTATCCATTTCACATTTGAGCCAAATCAGATTTAACGAAATTGTCTGATTTGGCTCAAATGTGAAATGGATACTCGGGTTTTGGCTTAAACCCGCAAATTTTTAAAAAAAATAGACCAAAAGGGTTATACCCGGTAAAGATAGTGGACCAAAATTGTAGTTTCCTCTTATATATAAGTGTCGCACGAGTACGAGACTTATAAATAGTAATCATTGATAACAAAATCAAAAATGGACAAAAGGTTTTCTTAGATCAACCCCATCACTATTTCATGTTTTTACTTGTTTTAATTCAATACTCAGGCTTGTTTTTTTATTTTTTTTATTAAGTCGTGTTTAATTAACAGATGACCTAATGTGAACAGCTTCAGTTTTATCACTTTATATTTTTGACAATCTTTTTCAATTAAGTCATTAACAAACAATTTTTATATAACTTAATAAATTCAGTTTTTTTCTTCATATTAAGCATTTTTCAAACAGCACCTCAGCCGACTTGTCTCGTTTAGCACCACTATTTTTACAATATCAGTTTTTATTACCTCAGCCGACTTGTCTCGTTTAGCACCACTATTTTTACAATATCAGTTTTTATTGCCATGGGCCCGGTTTAGTTAATGGCTCGATACGAAAAGAAAGAAAGATGGTTTTCACAAAATGACGAGTATAATATAATATTTACTTGCATGGCATTAATTTAATATTTAAGACTATCATGTGACACTTTGAAAAAGATATTCTCCCTGTTCTTGAATTTTTGGTAGTAAATTTAACTCTATAACATCTTTTATCAGTCGTGGCATAGTGACCTCACAACAATATTATAGTGAAATGTCATATTAGTACACCTGACAATTAATTAAACAAGAAAAAAAATGTGCAATGCAATTAAGTGTTTGTTGTATGCGCATATATTTGCAATCAACTTTAAGCTTGTCTTTACACTATGTTTTTAAATTTGGATTTGAATAGAAAGTGAAAGAAAGAGAAAATAACCTAATTTTTTTTTTCATGTTCTTAAGTTTTTTTTTGACAAATGAAAGTGAAGAAAGTGAAGAGAAAAGAGGTGAAAGTTTTTTGGTTTTTTTGTGTGAAACCGTTCATCTAAATTTAGGGTGAAAGTTGAGAAAAAAACGCCAGCCACAAAGTAAATAGAGTTTATTGACAAAAAGTAACTTATATATACCAAACTATTATGCTTATTTATTTAGGCTAATGACTTAAAAAGTTATCTGACACTTTTTGCGGTTGTATGTAGCCATCTTTTTTCTTTCCCATTATGTCATAAAACTTTCAAATGCCGATCATTATGTGTCTTTTGTGACCATTTTACCCTTGCTTTTTACAAACTTCAAAGGGTAAAATGGTCATTTTACATGGCAAAATAGTCACAAAATACACACAATGGTCGACATTTGAAAGTTTGATAACAAAATGGGAAGGAAAAAAGATGGCTACACACAACCACAAAAAATGTCAAGTTATATGACTTTTTAAGTCATTAGCCCTATTTATTTCTAGGGGTATAGTGGTAATCTTTTAAAATCATTAATATAAAAAACTGACATTATAATTATACTTTCATTTTCTTTCATTCATCTACAAAACTAGAGAACATGTAATAATATACTAACTTTTTTTCTTTTACTTCCCCGTCTACTAATTCTTTACTTTCATTTGATTTCCTCGAAAGCACAATATTAGTCAATTTAAAATAATAAAATACATTAAAAAATAATACATAAATTTTATTGTTAATAGACTAACTAAACAAGTCACAAACATAAATTTTTTTAATCAAATGCATTTGTGAGAAATCAACTTGAAGATAATATCATCGATATCCCGCAATACTAATACTGCAAGACACTCCGAGTTTCATTGTTAATGAATCTAGTTAAAGACTTAAAGTTATTTAATAGTTTAATTACTTTATCCAATCGTAACAATCTTTATTTAATTATTTAAAAGAAAGTTTGAGTTTAGTAAATAGTACACTTTAAGGGCACATGCTATTTAAAAACGAGTTAATTGCTTTTGTTAAACGTTATTAAAACTACATGCAAGGCATGTGATTAATAATAGATGAGCAGTTAACATATAGAATTCATGATTTCATTGTTACAATGATTGATGTTTAGTGAGATGATGTTCAATTAAATTGTAAACACTATTGTCAATAAAAGATCGCTATAATTCAAATGCATCCTCAAGTTGACTTCAAATGATAACCAGTTATAGATGAAGCTACTAGATTTGTGACCATAAGAGAAAGGTTGTTGCCAAGCCATGATTTCATTTTCTATAAGTCATACTTTTTTATAAAATAATAAGAATAAATATTGTAATACTATACATACTAAAACTTACATCCAAAACTAATCACAAGAGCTTTGTTAAGACCATTCTTCAAAATTAAAGTTCTTTAGTGCAAGTAAACATTGAAAGTAGGGACCATTATACAATTTTTTTTTAATCATGGTTTGTGACATTTTGACGGATTAATCCACGAGATTTGAGCTCATCGCCACACATACTCAAAACCGGGCAAAACACTCTCCTTTTTAGGAAAATTTGTGTGGCCGTTTAGAGTTGTTTGTATATAGCGGTAATTGAACTTGAGACTATAACTAGGAAAACACGAGTATTAAATTCAAAATCATACTGTAGTTTGTTTTAACCCGTAAATAAAATTAATAATTCGACCCAAACTCTCATATGACTTGTCCGTTTTACCACGTCTATAAGACTAACTACGATAAGAAGTCTCTGAGTTGTCTTAATGACGTCTATAAGAGTTTAGTTGGTCTATCGTCAATACCATCGCCTATCAGCTGCGTTGAGTAGCAGTCTCGCTTGACATAACCTGATCAAGATCATGTACAATTCTATTTTTACCTGTAAGGTATGTCTTTATGTCCATATTTATGTTTGCAGCCCAAAGTCAAAATGTCTCTTATTTTCCAGATTGCAGCACATCTGTACATAACAAATGCATGACATAGCTTTAGCCTGCAACATAACTATTTGGAATGATACCACATGCCATGTGCAATGCCGATACATTGAAAGTCATTTTCACGATTTTTTTACTTTGACATTACTTGATGACTATCGCTAAGCGATATTATCACTCACTATGAAGATTTGGTAATTGTGATACATTTATGACTTGAAGATTGTGCAGAATGCCCTATTAAATGGATTCAATAGTCGGTCCAAAGTGGCGGAAATCAGAATGGACATCCTGCTGCATGTTTACAAGACCACTTTTGATCTCATCCAATAGTAACAAATATAAATCACACGAAGCTTCTAACGTATCGATTAAAAATTAACTAGGGTCCACACTTCTATAACCGAGCACATCAATCCAGAAATGTGCCATCTTCTAAGCCTAGCATCTAACGTGCATAGCATTGCTCTTACTAACGACGTAGCCTGTCAGAGCTGACCACAACACCTTAAAAGCAAAATTGCATTAACATTATACAATACACGCCACTATTTACCGCTTGTACCGCCAAGCTGCATTTTGAAGACAGATTCCAAAAGCTGCATCTCTGAGAAAATGGAGATATACTCCGATCCACAGTTCCATGGTGGTTATTGACGCTCACTCAGACGCATACTGAATATGTTGCTCATAGAAATTGATCAACTGCCATTGTCAATAAACACGAATTAAGTAAAAGCAGAATATTTATGATGCTCTTAGATGGTACAACTTTGACCCTTTTATACATGACTGGCGTGTTCTATTCCTAACGCGTGAAACGGGTACCCTAAAATTTATTAGCTTAAAAGGGAACGGGTCAGAAGTCGCACACACTCACAAAGTGTATTTTATCGCAAAAAACAATCTAAATCATTTTGGTTCAAATACATTGGTTATTATTCAAATAATATTCGTGTAATCATATTGACCCATTGACTATATACAAGAAAACTAATAGTAGTAATAATTTTGGACCGAGTGTTTCAAGTCAACCCAACCCTCCCTTTTGAGCCATAACTTTTTTTTTACTTGTTTGACAGTTACAGTTACCCAACCCTCCCATTTATCCAGGTCTATTGTATCTCGAAGAGAGCTATGGGTGTCAGAAGTAGATAGCATTACCAGGAGCGGGTAGTTAGCCTTGAGGTATCTGTTATCCACCATGACTTCTTTTCCATCCGACCTGTTCAACATGTGTAATGCCGTTAGAGTGAAATAACCTGAATTTATCAAGTACTAGTCAACTCAAACTAGATATGTGATCATGTCAGTTCCCCAAGGAGACTTTTAAATGGCCGATTAACTAATATTTCGACATCTGTTATATTCAAAGGGGAAAACCGGGAATGGTTATTTAAGTTCCAGACTTGATGACGCCTCTGCAGTTTGCTTAACTTTGTATTCCTAATGAACTTCTACAACAAAATATTGACAACATTAAGATAGATGAAAATAAACAAATTCACAAGAGGTACAAAAAACCAGCTTAAAGGTATATGGTATACAAGCCCCTAGAAATAAGGAATGGGCTATTATGAGTTATGATAGATGAAGTGATTTACCACGATTTGACATCTACACTTGGCCTAATATTATGGAAATGGTATCGTGTTGGATTGTTAGGATGTTTTAACATTAAGATACACAATCCATAAAACACATTCTGTGAGTTTATAGTTACATGTTTATTCTTGGATTTCAGAACAATAGTTGTGCAACAATTTATTGTAAAAATGCCCTGTAATAATTAGCCTTAAACAACAACTGTTTAAATAGTTTCCGGCACAAAAAATCTACAAATGAGTAGTCAATGCCTATTTTATCCAGCTGTGACACGATTTTACGTAGAAATGGACAATTACTTCTTAACTTTGGTGTGTAATTTGTTAAATACTAGCCCCATTGCTCATACTCTTAGATGTAATTTATTTAAACAACCTACATGAGTTGTACTGATGTATATATATTTGCATCCGGTCTAGATAGGCTAGGTAACCTATTGTTCATGGCTTGGAAGTCATCTGTACATTATATCGTCAGTGATGTCATAGCAACAGATATCAATATTTACCTGATCATTTCTATGCCATTATTGCATTTAGATTAAAATTATGTACAACCATGTGAGATACTAGCGAATCTGCAAGCTGGTACCCTGTACAGTCCTCAATCAACATAGGTACCGCTTCCTAAGGGGCCTTTGACATATGACTGACCGGAAAGCGTTGGCTAATGGTTAAACTGTCAGACAGCACACTCTCAAATCAAACCTAAAGAATATACTTCTCCAAGGCCTACTTATAGAACTTTCATAAGCTTATACATAACACTATTCGTGAATATGCATTTCCCAAGGCCCATGCATATTACTCCACTCCCACTGTGGCATTTTCTCAAAGTGTTAGTAAGGAAATGGAGGTTGTACTAGTCTGCATATCACAAATGCGCTGCGAACTAATGAAACTTGCATTTACATTGATACAAGGCACGCGTATTTACGAAGGATACGGATTCATGTATGTCTGAACTATCAACTAGTCTGCATATCTCAAAAGTGCCAGGTACAGATGAAACTTGCATTTATATCAATACAAGGCATGTCTATTAACAAGGGATATGGGTCCATGTATGTCTGAAGTTCGCAGACTTTATATGTTGAGAAAATGGGAGCCAATATGATTTGAAACGAGACAAGTTGTTATAACATCAATCATAAGGTGTAATACATATAAGGTGTAATACATCACCCAACTTATGTGTGTGAGGAGTGACACTGATACTCTAGAAGAGCATAATTTTTAAGGGTTAGGCAAGACCGATACTAACATGAACGGTGATAACCACAAAGGATGTGAATACTTGCATATTAAGAAAGGTATTGCATCGGATATATAGAAAGCATATAACATATTAGTGAAAACAGCTACTTTCAACTAACAACGTTGGCCCTACAATCACCTACCTTTGCTAACATAGATGATCAACTATAGGCTATAGTGATTATTGAGCCTAACATATCCCAAAACTATGGTTTGCACAAAACTTAGTTACAATCACTGGCATAATTCTAGTAAACACCTTTCGAGCATTTAACTGTATAATTACAGATTATCTGGCACTCTCTGTAATACCCCCCCAGTAACAACAACGTAAGGTCTACCTACGCCAACTTGAACTCCTAGTTCCTTATTATTGTACTCATCTTTCATATGTTGTCAAATGTACTAACATTATACTGACTTATTAACTGATCACACGAAGACAAAAGTTGTAGGCTTTCAGTCATTTATAAAACAAAAACTGTGAGAGGTATGCACATACCTCAGAACCAAAAAGGTTACCAAGATGTCCCGCAGATCGTTAAGTTTGGATACGGAATATTCAATTGGCTTGATGATCTTCGTAATGGCATACATACTTCTAGAAGTATCTACCGTGTTCACTGAACCAAAGCAATTTCCCACCTGGTCAAAGGTTTGAATCCCAGGATCTAACACTACAACGTTCGAACTCGCTATTCTGTCAATTGCATCCGGTGTATGGTTAGTTATAACTGAGTGTGAATCTTGTTTGAACCGCTTGACAGCACCAGATTTCCTCCTCTTAGCTCCACCACTGCGACAAACCCAAACAGAATTTTGTCCATTCACATTTGAGATCCCGTTTGAAGGACTTACTCCTTCCCCTGATTGATCTTGAATATGTACATCAAGCTCATCTATTTTTTCCTTATCAGTTGAAGATGCACCTTTCAGTTCACTAAGTTTCACGTTTAGCTCGTCTGACTCAATCCTTTCTTCGCTTTGCCGTGAGACTGCTAAAGATCCGTTATCACTCAAATGTTTCAATTTTCTAACAGTTCCTGTGCCTTTACCACTGCTTTCTGCCCATTTACTACTAGTTTGCCCATTGCCAGAGGGATGTGACAAAGGATCTTCAATGAGTGTGACCTTCACAGGAGGGACGTCATAGGTAGCAGCAGGAGAACCTCGTTCTTGTTGTTGCTGTTGCTGCTGCTGTTGCTGGTGGTTGTGCTGCTTCTTTTTCTTCTTCGCTGGCGTTGCTTGAAGAACCTCACTCTTGCGTTTTTGTTTCTTGCTTGATCCTTTTTTTCCTGACTTCAATCTTCAAATTTCATCAAACAACAAGAATGCATAAATAACCATTTCGAAATAAATTTTTTAATATTGTAACAGTTAAGGTTTTGTCCGGGATTCGCTTCGGGGTAAACATATAGATTAAGCCATTCAAGCATTAAGTACTACTATAAAACTGTCTAGTCCAACTTTAGTGTGCATTCATTCGTGTAAAAAGGAATTCCTTGATTTACTCATTACGACTTATATCTGTTACTTATAACACTTGAAGGGTGTTTGGGATTACTTATTGTTTCTCTTTATAAGCAAAGCATAAATGCATCTTAAGGTAAGTAGTTCAGGAAAAGGCGGTTGGATTTGCTTATTTTACGTTTTATCTTACATTACTTTTGAGAAGTATAGAAAAACGCTAGAGGGCTGCATATCTATTTTTAAGCTATATATATGGGCAAAAAACCAATTTTAACACAAAAAAAACAGATAATCAGTTCACAACCTGCTAATAAAAAACTGCTTATTTTACCCCAAAATAAGCAAATAAACAGACGCACTAAACACTCAAAACTGCTTATTAAATCCCAAACACCCTCTAATTACCGTGCCATCCCATTTTATACAATCAAACACAGACAACAAAAAGCATAACAACCAACCTCTCTTCAAACGCATCGATAATATCCGAACACGACATAAGATTCTCAAAAGGCTCCCAAGTATTCGCCGTCTCCGGCCATCCACGCCTTCACCAAAAACACATCCAAACAATAAGCCACATTACCACAGATACTAACATAACACAACTATAAAAGGGTGTTTGGGATTGCTTATCTTCTTCATCTTATTTCCATATAAGCAAAAATCCCAAACACCCTCTTAACACAAAAAAGAACCACTCACCATTTAATAAGATACTGTAATTTACCCTGAAAAAAAGACACAAAATCAGACAAATTAAAGCATAAAAACAAAAACCCATGAAGAAAAACATAAAAAGACAAAACCTTTCGACTTCTTTTCTTTCGAACAGATTCAATCTCAAAGAAACCTTCAGCTAATTTGGGTCTTTCTTCATTTTCATATTCTTGATCTTCTTGTTCATATTCTTCATCGTTTTCATTTTCATTATTATGATTATATTCATTATTGTCTTCTTGTTCATGTGAAGAAGAAGAAGAAGAAGAGGGGGTATTGGGGCCGCCTTTCATTTGTTGATGTTTGATCGGAAGTGATCCCAGGTTTTGTGGAATTTTGTGTTTTGTTTTCTGATTTGGTCCTTGTTATATGTTTTGTTGGAAATTACATTAATTAATAGCTTTCTGTTATGGATAATTATATCCTTATCTCATAACATGAGTTAGAATTTACACGTAACTAGGAGATGGTTCAAGCGTTATCTTTTGTATACCTATTAGTCAAATGATTAATAACACTTTTCATTTTCTTAAACTTGTGTTCATAACATGTTATTAGCACGCTATAACATTTTCTTTAATTTAAAGAAGTACATTTTTCTTTTGCTCGTCTTTAGCTATAATCACATGCATATGCTCCTCTACCAGGCTATTGGTTACGTACAATTTTTATTCCGATTCTTTAACGCGTATTAGTTTACTCGTAGTTGTTTATTCAACAACAGATAATATATCGTAGATCATGAGATCTTTAATTGACACCGAATGTCTCCTTTGTCATTTATTTTTCTTAATGATTTTGTTAAACTGATTTATTTATATCATATGTAAATTTATATTGTTAGCTTTTATATTATTACGCAACGCGGAATCTTGTTAATTGTCAATATAAATTACTATAATATTTACATGCACATATACTTGATTGTTAATGATTCGAATATGCTTCTGATTACATTCATCGAAGTTGTTTAATGACATTAGAACATTAATTAGTTTTTTTTTTCATATATGTTTGTTTCTTTATTTTGTGTATAATTTAACATATATAATACCGAGTATGACGATCTCGTAGATGTTTACGTAACTAACAATATTTAACACATATTCGATTATTTTTAAAATAGTCTATGCACTATTGTTTGGATGAGTTTTATGTCACGTAACAAAATTTAGGGATACTTTATTCTTGTTCTACAACCAATTGAACATGCAACCTAATATGATTTATAATTGTTATACGTCTACATTTTTTTTCATCCTGCCATACAATTATTTAGTTTCGAATCTCGGGCTTCATGTATGTCTTTGCAATTTGAGTTATATATTAACATGCACTTAGAGCATAGGGTACCATAACTTGGTAACACCACTTTTTGGAGTGTCGCGTCAGCTTTTTCACATTCACATTCAAAAAAACCCAGGTAATAACTTGGAGTTAACACCACTTTTTGAGTCTCATTTTTAATTTTTCATAACACCCCCTTAAACAAACTAAAATATTTCATTTAACAATATTACACATTACAATACTTTTAAAAAACATACGAAATTAAAAAAACATACGAAAATAAAAAAACATACGCCCCGATCAACAATATGAATCACAACTAACTATCTAATGTAATGAACTAAGTAATCAATAATAATATAGAGAGATAGAGAAAGTGTAGAATGTAAATGACATATAAGAACAAGGATTAAAACTGATCTGGAGGTATGGTAAAATGGAATAAATGTGTAGCCATATTATTAGAGAATTGAAAGGTTAAAGAGATGGGAAGAGTGTATGTGTTAGAGAGAAAACACACACACACACACTTTTAAAAATGTGAACTTCACCCCTCCATGGAAGTATGGAGGGGGTATTTATAGTCCTAGTGACACTTAACTATTGTAACTAGTCATTATTAGTCTCTATGTGTCACGTTATAAATGAACTAATGTAATTACGGATATGTCACCATATTTTAAGGCTAACAATCTTCCCCTAATATATGGACACATACGGAATTACTTACAATGTTCCTAACAAGTACAAATACAATTAAATAAAGTATTCCAAAGCGCTTCCAAAGCTGAAGTTGTCTTTTAAGTTCTCCTGGTCTTGAAACTTGTATTCCAGCTTGGATCTTCATTGTATTTACTTGTTTTGGAACTATTGTAGTATGCATGAGTTGGATTAACTTCCCCCCAATTCATACAGCATGTCTTGAAAAGCTTTCTTCATAAACTTCTTTTTGGCAAAGTTTCTGAATCAGCTTCCCCACAAACCAACATCCCTATCTTGAGTAGATTCTGAAACTTTGATGTAGCTCGAACAGTCTTCTATATGTCATTAAAGTGCATAGCAGAATTATGTAGAAGTCAAACCACACCAACGACCACTACTTCTTGTCATTAGGGCTTGGTGAATATTCGTTCAGGGGTGCATGCGAGAAATCAGCAATAATTCTTCTCACTTATGCAGAATACTTCATAAACCATACAAAGTAAAGTAGTATACACTACTTCCCCCTGGAAGTTGACATGGTAACATCAAAGTCAACTAAGTCCCGGATGTACACATTTTCCCCCATGATGGTTGCGAACTCTCAAAAGCATCATTGTTGTGTACGTCTATATACTCGAGAAGTTCTTGTCTTAAGCACAAATCTTGAAATCCAAACAAAGCATTACCCTATTGTCTTCAGAAACCGTAGAGGAGATGAAGCAAGAATCAAGAAAACCTGGTATAATCAAGGTCTTGTATGTGAATGTCGTTGAAGAACTTTGAGAATTTTGCTTAGACTGTGAAGTACCTTTGTCTTGAAATGGGACAATAATATCCCATGAGAATTGCTGATTACATCTCAACCTTATACTCTCTAGCTAACTTACCAACCTCGTATTCTATTGGTTATTGTTGTGACCACTTGGTAAAGTAAACCTGATATACCAAACTTGAAAAAGAAGTGAAATCCCCTAAATTTGTTACTTAGGCTTGCATTGTTGTGATTGAAGAACGGTGCAAGATTAAATCTACAAGTACTCTATACCCCACCGGAAAAGTATAAGAAGTACAGCACCTCTTGAAATTATCCACATCGACTTCTGTGTGTGACACTGAGTACTACAACGTAACTCCTTTAAGTGATAGTTATCCAGGTCTGTAACCAACCACCCCTGACTGCTGGTAACTAGATAATTCAAGTCTTAATCATAATCTGTATACGGTCAAGCAAGTCATTAATCGATAGATTGGGTTTAAAGAAAAGGGATAGAAAATAGAAGGAAGTCTCGATGATGAAATAAGTAGACGCCTTCGTGAAATCTAACTTCAAGCTCAAATAAGGGATACCAAATCAACTTTATGATCACTTGTCATTGTAGTCCAAATCTCTAACCGTTTGTCATTTATTGAATCTTTTTCGGATCGTTTTTAATGTTATGTATCGTGTTTGTTGTGTTGTTGTTCGTTAACGGATATCAGGCTCAATAGATTATCATAAGCACGACCCGTCCAAGTAATAAACCCGGTCATGTATACTTTTGCCCGACAAGAGAATGTTTTAATACCTGGCACAATCCGATAACATAAGTCCAAGATGAGATGTTGTGGTTTGATGTTGTTAATTGGTTGTCCTTTTAAGTTCAAGTATGTAAATTAAGCCCTTGAGAGTTGTGAGTTAATGGTCTAGAGATTGTCAATGTAAAGCAAATCTCAACTCACAAAACGCAATCATGAACTAGACAAAACGCAGTGAAGAGCCTTAGGCATTCGCTTGAACTTTCCAACATTTATTCGCTAGAAGAAATATATGGCAGCATTTGTTTCATAAATATTACATATTACGCTCAGGAATGTGACATTGACCTGCATATTATCGCTCCAATATAACATATTTCGCTCCATTCCCTCACAGAACACATTTCGCTCCCTTCAAACATGTTTCGCTGTCTTCAAAACACATTTCGCTTCCTTCAAACATGTTTCGCTGTCTTCAAAAATTCTTCAAAAACCCAGAAATTTTTGATCCAAAAACGTGTTTTGATACCCAAATAAGTTGCTAGTACATATAAGACTAACAAAAGTACAAGTTGATCGTCGTAAAACATCACCGTTATAGATCAAAAGTAAGCCGAAAAAGGTGCGTATTGGGTTTTGAGTTTCCTACCAAAAAAAAAAACCACACGAACCCTTTGATTCAGCAAACAACGATCACGATATCTCCTAGGCTCTGATGCCAATTGTTAATAATAAGATTTCACTAACAAAAGACGATCCGGAGGTCGGGGAGGATAGAAATGAAAGTAAGCCATTTTATTAGAGAGAGAAAAGAAGATGTGTGTGTTTTCTAGGAGAGAAACAACACACCACTATGGACAAAAGGTATAATCCTCCACCTCTCCATGGAAGTATGTAGAGGGTATTTATAGCCCTTGTGACACCCTAACTATTGTAACTTGTCATTATTAGTCCCTACGTGTCACACTATAACTAAACTATTGTAATTCCAGATATGTCATCATATTTTAAGGCTAACAATTAACCCTTTTTTGGTTTCTTATTTTTTCTTTACCCAACTTAACTCCATCATTATATATGTTCGTGGTATACATAACCACTATTTCATTTAAATAAGATTAAATTGTCATGTACACAACATCATTATCACTTTATCAAGAAATATACATCACAACACGTCTATAGCCTATAGCGAATCCATGCACGTGAATACAGTTTCAAATAACAATAGCAGACTCTCACTCACTTTTCACCATAAGCAAGAAAATTCTATTGAATACCAAAAATATCACAAAATTAAAACTAACCTATAGGCCTTCCTTGTCTGGATACGGTATACCGTAAACTCTTTGAATACCATCATGTTCTTTGTTTCTTCTTCCAGTAGGCCGCCGAAAAATCGTTTTTATATAGTAAACTTGTCATCCAAACAACGTACCTGTCCATCAGCAACAAAATTATATGAAAGTAATTGTTTGATCAGAATGCTACAAACAATGCTTATACATGCATTCTTTTTGTTATTGGTCTCTAAATTGAAGAAAATTTCTTATTGACTTGCAAAACTTATCATTCTCTTGGTTTCTCACACCATGCCTAATTTTTCCAAGCATTTTGATCTATATAATCTTCCTTTTGAAAAATCCATTGCAAAATGTCATTGATCAAGGCATGTAGTGATCAAGATATGTGTTTTAGAAAGAAAGAAAGAAGAGAGAAAAAGTCAATCTGAGAAAATTCGTGGCAAGATGTTATGTTTTTCAGATGGGGTGGCCCAGTATTTATACGAGACAAAAAGAGTTGTTGTACTGGCGGCGATCCTGGCGGTCCCTAATATATAAGGGGGCCGCCAGGCTATAAGGGGGACGCCGTAGACTACGCACCTCCTTTTTGTTCTTTTTGTGGGAAAAGTGTTATCTTTTTTTAGAACCATCCATTTTAGAGAGAAAAAATCTTGAATTCAATTAATATTTTTATAATACATTTCCTTTATTAAATTAAAATTTTATTTTTATATTTTAAAAAACACACTTTTGTAAAAATATTTTCTGATCACTATTCATGGTTTAATATTTGTTTAGTCCATACCTTAAGTGATTAATCTTAGAATAAAATTTTACGATTAGTAATTTATAAACGAGTTATTTTTATTCCTAAAACGTTTTATACATTATTGTTTATTATCAAAACGTCGAGAGGTCGAAAAAATATAAATAAAGGTTTTAGACATAATTTTGTATTACCAATCTCCCATTTATTTATGATGACAAAAATATATAAAACACATTTAGTATAGAATTTAGAGGTTATAAATTATAAATGAGTTTAATCCTAATTATCCCCCTTTGTTTGTGAATCCAAAAAGGTTGACCGTCAAATTGTAAGTAGAGAGAAAGAAATCGACGAGTTAAAGACTCCCCCTTGAATGTTTAAAAAAAAAGGGCACCCGCCTACTTCGCTAATGCACCAAGGGATCGATCTTACGATAATTTGTTTGCTACAAAACAATGTTAGAAATACAAGTGCAAACCACATAGCATGACAAATATGTCAACATTATAATCACACACTTTGGAAACAATCAAATAATAAACTTTCCTCTTTTCAAATTCTAAGAAGATCAAACATAGTTATAAAGACAATATATGAAGATACAAACATAAGATAAGCAAAACAAAACACAACCAATTAAAGCATCTAATCGAAAAAACTAGTAAATTATTCCTTGAAGATTTAGGAGAGAAATTTAAGGAAGTTGGTAGTGATATATGATGGGAGAAATGGTTGAGGCGCCAATGATGATAGATTTTATTCGATAAAGTCATTCTTTTAAGATATTGAAGATTTTACGAGTTCCCAAGCAACAGTGACAAAAGTTTGAATGAAAATTGACTTGGTCTAGACAAGGAGGATGAGGGAATGGTGAGAAGGGAGGTAAACGATTAGTTAACTCAACTGCATGTTGAATGTAGATATCAAGAAGATTTGCAAGTTAGGAGTTTCATGCAAAAGGTTTCCAATATGTATTTTGAGTAGAGATTTGTGGAGGTAGAGAAAGAGGATGTAGGTTAGATTGAATTAAAGTGAGAAGGAGGAACAAAGTAGTTTTATCAAATATAAGAGAGTTTGGTGGAGAAAAAGTATGGTGATTGGATGGACAGATTGTGAGACTTATTTTTGTTTCGAAGTTCAAAATTGATCTTTTGTTATTTCGTGAGTAGTCAGAGGAGGATTTGTTATGAGAGATGTCATTGAGACTTTAAGGAGATGTTTAATAAGAAGATTATAGGTGATATTGAGATGAAAGAAGATGTTTATATAGAAGAATTTTGGGAAAGGCATGGTTTTGGTGGAAGAGAGTTCTAATGAGTGTTTAGTTTAGAAGGGAAAGGACAGCTAGACCTAGGAAGAATAGGGTCAAAGTTGCAGACAAGGAGGGGACAGGAATATTTTGTGTTTCTCCTGATGGCGGTCCCTTATATTGGCGGTCCCATATATATTAGGAGGCCGCCCTATATTTAAGGGGACCATTTTCTGGAGATTCAGAAAATTTTTCAGAAGTGTAATCCTTTTTCTGAGTGGTTACAGGGGCGATCATGGCATTTCCGTCACTTCAAGAATCACATAATATATCTAAAGGAGAAGAGAAATCATGTAATGTAGCCAAGTTTAAGCATATAAATGACCTTAAAGTTTATATATGTCGCATATGCATGCATAGAAATAATAAGTGTAGACATCATTATGCCACCACGTTACTGTTGATTATCCATGATAGAAGGATTAATATAAGTATTACATAGTATAATAATAACACGTATTCCTAGCACTAAATATCAAAACCATCATTTGAGTCAACACTTGAAACTTCTTCGGAAGATGTGTAGTTAATTGATTTGAGATGAGTAGGATGGACCCAAGGTTTCATGGATGGCCAGTATGATTTGTATTTTGATTTTCGTAGATGAGGATTAATTTTGATGATATGTTCATATAGACGATTTAGAATCATTCCATATGGCATTGAAGAATTTGGTTGATTTTTAATCCTTTCAACTCGTTTGGTTAGAAAGTAGGCAAAGTTGAAAGGAGTACTTGTTAAGATGCAATACATCATGTGACATGATGATGTAGGAAGAAATGGTGAGTCATTTTGAGTGGCAAAAGCATTATCTTGAATGATTTCATTCCAAGATCTCATGTCATAACGAAGTTCTTCCTTAAGGATTATGTTTGGAAAAATTGTTTGTCTGGCTGTTGTGATTGATTGGATAATTTCCTTTGGTGTTGGAATGTGTGTTTGATAAGGGGTGTTTGAATCTTGATTAGTTTTCAAAGAGTCGAGAGAGGGTTCTTAAGAGTAAGAACATTCTCCTTCACATGGAATAGAGAGAATTAAGGTAAATGATTCGAGTGAGAACTTAAATGTTCTTTTCAATGTCCAAAATGTTAAGAAGATGTTTAGATTGTCATCTTTGATGAATTCTATTAAGGAAAAAAATTCAAGTAGAAATCTTGGACAAATTTCTTCATGGAGTTCATATATTTTTGAAAATTTGCTAACTTGAAAAAGGGTTTGAATATTATCGTATTTATTGGATTCAGAGGATATAGGTCGACCTTCATGGATTGACCTACATTCTAGGTTTCGAATGATGGGTTTTAGAATATTAGGAATATAGTTTTCATCTGAGATTGTTGAAACGTAAGACTTTGTGTACCGTAATTCATCTTTCAAAGTCATCTCACCTATAATTAAAATAAGATGATTTTTGTCAGGTTCCTTTATTTAACTAGATGTCTAGTGTGTGCCTATATGCAACAAATGTAGAGTAACGATTAACTCGACCTAAATATAAAATCCTAAGAGTTAACCCAAACGCTCCTTAGTTTGATTTTGCTCAACCAAACAAGTCGAAAAATACATATGAATTATGTATCTTGAAATTTGTTTATGAGATCATTATGCATGTGTTTGAAAACATTTTTAGGTTGTAGTGACAATGCATTACAACAATTTTATTTTGTTCCTAACGTGAGTGATTTGAAAATAAAATTAGGGTTTTGGTTCAAAATCAAATTTTTGTTTAATCTCACTAATGTATGCAAATCTTATGTCTACGGGAAGCATATTAGTTGTACATTGTATCCTAGTAGTCTTAATTGTAAAAAATTGAAAGAAAAATGGAAAATCTCCAATTTTGATTTTTGGTGTTCATCATGAACCCTAGACTTAAATTGAAAGAAAATAAATGAAATGACTTACAATTTATGATCTTTGTGATATTAGGATTAATTATTAGTGTTGATTTGATCTTCAATTGATGTTTTAATAGTTGATTTTGAGTTTTGGTGGTGTTCGTCAATGACATCAAGTATATTAGGGGGCCGCCTATATGGGGGCCGCCCTCAGCAGAGGGTTTTTGACGAAAATTTAACAAAGAGGAGTGACATTTTAATTTGCATTTCACGAATTAAAAATGCTTAAAGTACTTCGGATGAAGTATTCAAGTTGTTACGACACGGAGTGGAACACAGACTAGAATCGAAACTAGAAGAAGGAGAAGTGGACACATAAGGTTTATAGAATGTGTTCCATCATTCCTAAACCAAGACGTAGATAGTTAAACGATTCACGTTTAAGGGGTTTGGTAAGAATGTCGGCGATGTTGTCGACGGACGGCACTTTTTCGATTGAGATATGTCCTTTATGGACATTATCGAGAAGAAAGTGGTGACGTATTTTGATGTGTTTGGTACGAGAATGTTGCACTGGGTTTTTGCTAAGGTCAATCGTGCCTTTGTTGTCGCACATGATGGGAACGTCGTCGAGTCGTACGTTGTAGTCGATGAGAGCTTGTTTCATCCATAGTGCTTGTTGACATGCCTTTCCGGCACTTACATATTCGGCTTCAGTAGTGGATATAGCAAGAGCGGTTTATTTCTTCGAGAACCAAGATATCAAACAACATCCCACGAACATACAAATACCTCTAGTGCTCTTTCGGTCCACATAATCTCCGGCATGATCAGAGTCGGCATATACTACGGTTTCTATTCCGGTCCCCTTAGGATACCATAATCCTAAGTGCGTTGTGCCTTTAATGTATCAGAAGCTACATTTAACCGCTTCAAGGTGAGAGGTTTTGGGAGCCTCTTGAAAGCGGGCACAAAGGCAGACACTAAACATGATATCGGGCCTACTTGCCGTTAGGTATAATAAACTACCTATCATGCCTCGATACTTGGTACTATCTACCGACTCACACTCTTCTTCTTTCGTGAGTTTGGTATCGGAGGACATGGGGGTTTTCATTGGTTTAGAATCTTCTAGACCAAATTTCTTAAGCATTTCTTTAATATACTTAGATTGATTAAAGAATATACCGTCTTCTATTTGTTTAATTTGTAATCCAAAGAAGAAGTTAAGTTCACCCATCATGCTCATCTCGAACTCGTCATGCATGATTTTGGCAAATTCATCACACATGTCTTGACAAGTCGAACCAAATATAATTCTTCCATTTGTTTAATTTGTAATCCAAGGAAGAAGTTAAGTTCACCCATCATGCTCATCTCGAACTCGTCATGCATGATTTTGGCAAATTCATCACACATGTCTTGACAAGTCGAACCGAATATAATGTCATCGACATATATTTGAACAATGATGAGATTTGAACTTTTCTTCTTAGTAAAAAGAGTGTTATCTACCATTCCCATTTTATATTCATGTTTAATAAGAAAAGCTTTTAATCTATCATACCAAGCTTTGGGTGCTTGTTTAAGACCATATAAAGCTTTCTTTAATTTATAAACATGATCCGGTTTTTCGAAATCAATGAATCCCGGAGGTTGTGCCACGTATACCTCCTCATTGATAAAACCGTTCAGGAATGCACTTTTTACATCCATTTGGAATAATTTAAAATCTAAGGCGCAAGCATAGGCTAATAATATCCTAATAGATTCAAGTCTAGCAACCGGGGCATAGGTTTCATCATAATCGATGCCCTCTTGTTGGTTGTAGCCTTGAGCAACTAACCTAGCCTTATTTCGAGAAACAATACCGTTCTCGTCTAACTTATTCCTAAACACCCACTTAGTTCCTATAATTGTCATATTCTTAGGTTGTGGAACTAACTCCCAAACGTCGTTAGCAATGAATTGATTTAATTCTTCTTGCATGGCGACTATCTAACTTTCATCTCCTAAGGCTTCATTCACATTCTTAGGTTCTATAGTTGATATAAAACAAAAGAAGTTACTTTGGTTTTGGGCTTGAGACCTATGGGTTTGTTGGTTAAGGTTTCCTATAATATTTTCTAAAGGATGGTTCCTAGATTCCTTAATATTGACTATTTCGTCAATCTCTAATGTTTTATCCTCAACAACATTTTCTAGGTTTTTCTTTTCGATTTCCCTAATGGCTTCTTCTTCATATAAGTCATCATCCACCAAGGGTGATGTCTTAGAGGGTGGAGGAGTTTCATCAAATGTCACATTGAGGGATTCTTTGATTTTCCTAGTGTGTTTATTAAGAATGATATAGGCTTTACTATTTTGCGAGTATCCTAAAAAGACACCTTCGTATGACTTTGGGTCAAACTTGGTAAGGTAGTCTTTGGTGTTTAAAATGAAGCACTTGCTTCCAAACACTCTAAAATTGTCAAGAGTAGGTTTCCTACCTCTCAAGATTTCATAAGGTGTTTTTCCTAGGATGGCTCTAATTAAGATTCGGTTGAGAATGTATGTTGAAGTATCTACGGCGTTACACCAGAACTTTTGTGGTAACGATTGCTCATTCAACATGGTTCTACTCATTCCCTAAAGTGTCCAATTTTTCCTTTCAACCGCTCCATTTGATTGAGGAGTGCGTTATAACAACCCTAAATTTTCATCAATATAATATCCATCTATTAAATTAGACGCACTTTATATACCTCCTCTTTACAAGGAATTTTTTTGCTTTATTTCATTATGCAACGTGACTTGCATCTCAACGAGCTCACACAACCTCTATCAATGCCATCTCTATCTATGTTTACATCATGTAAGCATCCTAATATGTCAAGTCTATATCCTAATATCATTTTTACTAAATACATTATCCATTTTACATACTTTTCAAAACATTATATCAAAACAAGCATTAAACGTTAAACGTTTATATCAAAACCCTAATTATATGTAATGTATACATATAATATGGATGTACAAGCCTTTAAAGTATGTGTACAAGTATCAATGCACAACATTTGAATATTGTTACCCTCCTAAATCAAGTTACAACTTTCTAAAGCCCAATGTACAAGTCAATGATGCAAGAAAACCTAATTAGGTCATTTAAGCTCCTAAATCATGTTTAAACTTTACCACCACTTTAGTACAAGGTACAAGCACTTAATACATGACTCTTAAATCCTAAACTTAAACCTTAAATTATTCTAAACCCTAATCTAAAACCCTAAAACCCTAAAACAAAACCCTAAACCCTAAATTCACTTTAACCTTAAAACTCAACCCTAAAACTTAATCCTAAGCCCTAAACCCTAATCCTAAACACTAAATCCTAACACTAATCCTAAACCTTAATCTAGCCTAAACCCTAGCCCTAACTCAAAAAATAAAGTCCAAAACCCTAAACGAGCCCTAAATGGACCCAATACACATTTTCTTCCATTTTGACCCATTTTAAACCCAAGTACCCATCCTAGCACCTCCATGACCTCACCCTTATGTCTCCAAGATGCTTACAAGCACCTCCCTTTCAACTCTTGGCCACCAAGCTTGCTACATCACCTCATTGTCTTCCTTTTGTAGCCGAACCCCTCCAACACCACATATCTTGCTTAGATATTTTTCTAGCTTGTATTACTCATTCATAGCTTCCATGAATCATCTATCTACATCCCCTATCCCTTTGGTAACAAGAAAACTTGGGCACAAAGGCTTCCAAGCCCTATAAATACACGAACCAAGCACCTCATTTCAAATCATCCCACATAACTCATCTCACACCCTCAAATGAAATTCTAACCCTTCCATAGCAGCAATAGAAGGTCAATAGAAGTCCCTAAGCTCATAATAGAAGCCAAGAAGCAAGAAAAACAAAGTCTTAAAGCCATTTCTAGGTGTACGGATCATAAAAACTCTTTTTGACCAATTTTAGCTCAAGTAAGCCTAAGATCTTGTTCCATAAGCTTATATTCTATACAATAATGTTCATAATACTCTTAATATCATGTATGAACTCTTGTTTGAAGGTTTGAATCCTCAAACCCATGTGTTTTTGATAAAAACTCTAAAAATGACCCGTTTTGATTTTCTAGCCAACGAATCCTTTTTCTAAACTTTTGTTATGATAAAACATCTTATTTTATCTTATTTTAATAAGCTATAACATGAAAATATCATTTGGAATCTTAAAATAAGCTTGCATGGCTTTTTGGACTTATTTTGCAAAAGTTTCCATGCATAGGGGTATAAATTATGTAACACCCCCAAATTGGGTAGCAGCGGAATAATGTGTCCGGGAGCGTTACTTCATAGATCAATAACACAAGATAAAAGAACGACCTCTAAATAAGTCGTTTGAAATACGATACATTGGATTTATTGTAATTGTTTAATACAAAGCACAATGGCTTAAATTGTTTAACATTGAAATAACAAGATTTTAGATCATAACAAATATCCCAAGATGTAATGACTCCAAATCTTTTATGCATGACTCCCCAAAAGAGTATCCCCAATGTATCCTTAGCACCTCGTGCCTCATTGACCTGAGAAAACATGCTTTAAAACGTCAACATAAAGTTGGTGAATTCATAGGTTTATGTAAAATGTAATGTAGGACCGCAAGATTTTCCCCGTGATAATGCAACAGATGCAAACATCACAAAATGTAATTACGTTTCCCTAAGCTCATGACACTGAAGCTCGACATGTATGAATTGCAATATAAATTGCCAACATTGCCCGTGATGATGTTCTAACCCGCAACATCCTAAATCCGACATGGTATACGTCCGTTGTCTGGTAAACCGACACAGTGAGCGCTACTCACCCGAACGGGGATGTCAATCCTAAATAGATCTATTTATAACATTCGCGCTCACACAAAGTAATTGACAGTTCATGATAATGGGCTCAGAGGGTTATCGCTACTTAGGCAAACACGTAATCATGTAAAAATGTACACTTGCGTCCAATCGTAAAACAATGCATGTTTCTCACCCCAAAAGTTGTAAATCATTGATATAGTAAAACATGGGGCTATGAACTCACCTCAGCAAATGTAGTGAATGAAATAAATCAAGTGAGTGAGTCGACAAGCGAAGTCCGAATGCAACCTAATTAAACATAGGTCGTATGAATACTATGTACTTTGAATAACTAATGCCATATATAATTCTATATAGTTACATCACCACCTAAAAGTGTTTGTTTAATTTATAAAATTAAACAATTTGATTTGCATTGGTAAAATAAATGTTCATGTAGTTGAAATCGTAAAGATAATATATTCGTCCAACAATTTGTTATTCGTCAAAAACACTTGATGTATTATTTATAAAATTTTATTGTATAAATAATTTAATTATTTGAGAATATAATATTTATAAAGTTAAAAACATTTATAAATATTACTTTTAGTAAAAACGTCATATCTTTCTCGTTTCAAATCCGTTTTGCATATTCTTTACATCCGTGTTTTCGTATTTGAATGATATATTAAAATATCATATTTGTAAATATTAAGTTACTGATGAACAGTAACATTTAATCAATTTAATAAATTATATAAACTACTTTTATATAATTAATTGTTGTAATATTGAAAATGTCGTAATTTATTCGTTTTACCTCCGTTTAATACGTTCTTTATATGTATGGTTTCGTATTTGAAAAATCTAATCAATTATTACATTTATTATATTTATTTTTACTGTTATGAACAGTAACAGTAAGTATAAATTTATAAAAATACTTTTTATAAATATTAATTGTTGAAATCGTATAAAAATCATATCTCGTTCGTTTTAATTCGGTTTTTAGTGATTCCTTCGCCCACGTCTTCGTAATTCAAAGTTCTATCCAACAAAAATATTTCTCATCAGTCTACTGTGATGAACAGTAACATGTTTTTATAAAATTACTTTTATAAAGTTACTTTTGGTTATTTTATACATTAAATATGAAAAAGTCATAACTAATTCATTACCCATTGGTTTTTCAAGTTTCTTACCTCTTCATAATCCTTATGAAGTCTACTTTTACAGAAAAATATCAAATATTTAACTTAAATTCGAATTGTATTATTTTTATAACTTTCTTTTATAAAAATACTTTTATAATTGTAAATCTTGTAAACATCATAACTCTTTCGTTATTTATCGGATTTTCAAGTTTCTTATATGCTTACGATCCTTGTGAAATGTACTATGTTTATAAAATATAAAATAAAATGTCAATTAGTTTGAAAGAACAGTAGCAGTTAAAAGGTTAATTTACTTATTTTATACACTTTTAAACTTTATAAAATTACCACAAGTCTTCTAATTTATAATTTAACATCCATGGTATATAATTTAAGTCCTCTACATTGTGTCCATCATAATAGGTCCATATTATCCAAGAACATTGTCCAACATATTTATTTACTTATCTAAACTTTATAAATAAATAAATAATCAAAACTTGACAAATAATTATATAAATTATCCAACACTTGTAAATCCTTATTTTAAACATATTAACATATTTAAAACATCATCTTAACCATACACAAAATAAATTCGTGTATGTGTACATATGATTTTATCTTATAAACTTTAAAAAGAAAACCTAGGTGATGATTAAAAATATAAAAATTATATAAATCATGAAATGAAATAAATGAATAGATTAGGGTCTTAGGTAAACCTTAGATGAATGTAGGATGAATGATGAACAAGATCAAACCTAACCAAGAAAATCCTAATTAGAAAATTAGGTTTAGAAAACCCTAATTTCCTTGAAAACCCTAATTTGAAACTTTCTTTGTATAAACCCTTGTTTAACCCAAACCAAGCTTCCAAGACACCTTGTATATGTATAATAATAACCCTTGAACACTTGTACTAGCTTATAAATCAAAAATACAAAGTATATGTGTGTGGGGAGAGTGAGCCATGGGTATGTGTGTTCAAGAGAGAGTTTCTTGCTTTGGTTTCTTGTTAATGTGTTATATGTGTGATACTAACACTTTATGGCTCCTATTTATAGCAATCCCTTGCCTTAGAAATCACTTTACAAATAAATGGCATGGTTTTGATCTTGTCTTTTTGGTGTTCGGTTTAGGAAGCAAGAAAGAGGGGACAAAACCTTAGTTTATTAGTTTAGGACTAAGCTAGGATTTGTTTAATGTGTAGGGTAAAGAATTTATTGCTTCCTTTTCCAACATAGAATGCTACTAGTCATTTCATAGAGCTTATGGTTTCTTCTTCCATTCTTGGTGTAACCGTGGGTTTGTGCACAAAGAATAGACAAAAGTGGTTCTTTGATCCATTGGTTAACAACTAGTATTGTTTATTCAAGTTAGTGGAGGTTTAGATGATTTAATTTTAAGTGTATGTGTGTTATATGTGTAGAACTTTGCTAGGGGCTGAATTAAACATATGTTTATGAAGTTTTTAGGTATTATGGTTATTAGTGGGTATTCGTTGAAGTGTAGGTGGGTTTATGGTTTGCCATGCATGAAAAAGTGTAGTTTTATTGTGTCACGTAAACGTTTTACGTAACCAATAAAAATAAAAAGCGTAAAGTTATCATCCTAATAACTTTATAACACTTACTTGACGTAAACATTTAATTGTTTGATGCCCGTTTACGTTAAACGCTCATTTTTAGTTTACGCGATTTAGCTTAACGGTAAAAAAATTAAAAGTAAACGCGCAAAAGCCTAAAAATAAATAATTGAATAATTGAAGTCGTAAATGACCTGAAAAAGTGAAATGTTATAGTCTCCTCCTGTTAGAAGAGCTTTGTCCTCAAAGCTTAAGACATTGTAGTGGATGAAGATGCCCGATTTGTGAAGAGACGGGGGTATTTCTTTTTGAATGAATCTTCATGTTCCCATGTGAACTCAGGGTCTCTCCTCGAGTTCCAGCGAACCTTAATGAGTGGTATACGGCTTCACTTTAATCGTTTGATCTCCCATTCCATAATTTTAATGGGCTCTTCCACAAATTGGAGTTTATCATCAATGTGTAGTCCTTCCAACAGAACGGCTAATGGTTCGTCGGAATAACATTTTTTCAAGTTGGATACATGGAATGTATTGTGAACCCTGCTCAACTCTTGAGGAAGCTCAAACTTGTAAGCAACGGATCTAACCTTTTCCAGCACCTTAAAGGGTCCAACATATCTAGGGTTCAACTTTCCCCGTTTGCCAAAACATACGACCCCTTTCCAAGGTGAAACTTTAAGCATAACTCTATCCCCAACTTGAAACTCCACCGGCTTACGCTTTAAGTCGGCGTAACTCTTTTGTTGGTCACAAGCGGCTTGCATTCTTTGCTTGATCTGAATGACCTTCTCAGTTGTCTCTTGGACTATTTCTGGACAGGTGAGTTGAACTTGTCCAACCTCAGCCCAACAAACAAGTGAATGACACTTTCGACCATAAAGTGCTTCAAACGGTGCAGCCTTGATGCTAGCGTGATAACTATTGTTTAAAGAAAACTCAACTAGTGTCAAATGTTTAACCCAACCATTTCCAAAGTCGATCACACAAGCACATAGCATATCCTCGAGAGTTTGGATAGTTCTCTTGCTTTATCCATCAGTTTGTGGATGGTACGCAGTACCCATATCCAAATTTGTACCCAAAGCCTTCTGAAGTGACCTCCAGAAATTTGAAGCGAATCTAGGGTCACGATCATAAATGATCGAGACAGGTATTCCATGCCTTGTGACTACCTCCTTTAGGTACATCCTTGCCAACTTCTCCATGGGGTCAGTTTCCCTCATTGGTACGAAGATTGCAGACTTTGTAAGTTGGTCAACAAGTCGCTTCTCCCCCGACTTGTCTTC
This sequence comes from Tanacetum coccineum, assembly GCA_026074375.1. Lineage (NCBI taxonomy): Eukaryota > Viridiplantae > Streptophyta > Magnoliopsida > Asterales > Asteraceae > Tanacetum > Tanacetum coccineum. The sequence goes on from BQNB010003553.1 coordinate 71,377, forward strand.
CATCTCCTTTGTAGTAACATGTGCCAAAAAGACATGATGTCCTTTCAACAAATATTTATGAGTTTTGGTGCATGAAATGATGTTCAAACGAGTCCCGTTTCCCTAATTACTTTTGTCACCATGAATGATTAAGGTTTCATTTCCTCAAGGAATACGAACGATCTTCTCGGCACAATCAATGACAGCATGGTACTTTGCTAACCAATCCATACCAACTATGACGTCAAAACTACCAAGTTCTATGGGCATTAAGTTAATGTTGAAGGGATGATCTAAGAAGTTTAACGTACAACCCCGAATGATAGTGTTTATCCTAATTATTTTCCTGTCGGCTAGTTCAACATCGTAATAATGGTCTAATGTAGTTGGTGTGATATCAATTAGGGAACTAAATGTAGTAGATACAAAACTCCTATCGGCACCAGTATCAAATAGGATAGAAGCATAGCGGTTGTTTAGAAGGAACATACCCGTAACGATGTTAGAGTCCAGGTTAGTCCCCGCATTGCCACACGTACACTTTCGATGGGGATTGCATTTCCCACCTTGATTTCCCATGGTTTTTATTTCTTCAAACTTCGGACTGTCTTCTTTAAATGCACTTGAGCACCACAATAATAGCAAGTGCCGCATTCTGAGTTGTCCGGAGTTCCCTCGATTGTTATTATTACCAATTTTGGACAAAACTCCTACAGTCACAATTTTGCAAATAATAAGTGTAGGGGAATTTATCTGGCTTTTGAGCCAAATTCAAACATGTTAAATAAATTGTTTAGATTAATTCGCATCAGTTTCAAGTCATATGATTGAATTGTTAAATCATAGGTTTTATGCAGCCAATTGTACAGGAATTAATTTATGAAATCAAGTGCAAGAATTTTTTCAACAAGAACAAAAAATTTGTTTTCACAGAACGTGGAGACGGCGTCACGATTTACACGCGATGCCATCACCGAGATACCTCATTGTCATACGCCCAGGTCAAGAAAACTTAAATTTTTTAGTGAAAATAAAACTTGCACAATATTAAAATATGTAATATTCTTTTATAAACCTGTAAAACCTAATGAGTTTAATAATTCTCACATCTTATCTTTATCATTTTATCGAGTCGAACCCTAAATTCACATTGTATATTTGTTTATCACACATTTTATGCTTGGTATAGTTGTCTTTGTCTTTGATTACAGGTTATATTTGATGAGAAGAAGCTTGGAAGTTCTTAGGAAGTTTTTGTTAGCCTTAATTTATTGAGTCGAACAAGGAAGCTTGGTCACTCTATGATGGAGCTTCGGTCTCTAATTAGTTAACGTTGTAATAGGATATTATCGGACTCGGGCTTGATAGTGAATCTAATATTGTATATGTTTCGGGTTTAATCCCAAGCAAAACCTGAGCCCGGGTCCTAATTAAATATCTTGCACGTACCTTTAACGTGATAGGGTATATAAGCTTTTTCTTCTTTATGAAAAGTAAGTTGTTCATTTCTAATATAATTCCATTTTCTCTTTTCTCTCTCTCTATCTTCTTTCTCTCTCTAGAACAACTCCTCTCTTTCTCATTTCTAGTTCCAATTTCGTGTTTAAATATATGAAGTGAAGTGTTAACGGGATCCTACAATTGGCATCAGAGCAAAGGGTGGATTCGTATCTGATTTGTGTGGTTAAATAAGCTCAAATTTATGGCTTATTTTGTGAAAAAATACCCACGGCTCAAAAATTTTTGAGGGTCTAATGGTTTGTTAATCTTGATCTTCACTTGTTCTACACATCAAAAGGTATGAGTGCCTCAAATTTCGTGTGTTAAACAAGCTCCTAGCTCAAATTATAAGCAAACAAAGTAAGGTGTTCTTCGTGGAGAGTTGCTTCATTTTTTACGATCCAAGAAGAAATACATGTTATATGATGTTTAATCTTGGTATATCTCCTTAGTATTGCATGTTAGAGCTTTGATTCGTGGATAGAAAAGCTTATTTGAGTGATTTTGTCAAATTTAACCTTGTGTTCATCGTGGAGGGTTGCTTATTTAATTATTTGTTTTTCACGGCGGTTTGACTAGCTAGGGGACAAGATCCACGATTTAAGGAAATAGTCAAAATCGGTTTGTTGACCACACTGGCGAGTTGCTAAACGGCGAGTTGCTAAACAGCGAGTTGCTAAATAGCGAGTTGCTAAACAGCGAGTTGCTAAACAGCGAGTTGCTAAACAGCGAGTTTCCAAACATCGATTTGAGTATTTTATTAGGGCAACGAGTTGTCAAAAGAAGCAGTGGTTTGATTACACGGCAGTTTGCTTACACTAGCAGCGGTTTGATTTAAAAAAAAGTGTATCCAGACGACACTCTTTTTAGCGACATTTTTTTTACGGAAAAAGTTGAGTAATATATATTTTTTCTATAGCCTTTTTAACTTATTTTTACACCAAATTCAAATTTTGGTAATAGGGTAAAAATAATTCGGTCGACACCTTTTAGCGACACTTTTTCGGGAAAAATTAAGTAAAATAAAAAAAAATTTATAGCATTTTTAGCTTATTTTTACACCAAATTTAGATTTTGGTAATAAGGTAAAATTTATTTTTTTCATAATCCAACTGCGCCGAATTCCAAACAAATCACCAAAACCACCAACAAGGGATTAAACTGTGTAAATCATACAAGAAACAAACCTCAACAACAATCGATTATTCATTCATGGTTTTCTATTGCTTTTGTAAAATCCCGTTAAATCATTTATCGGTTTTAATCATAGACGTGTAAAATCCCATGAATGTGAATTGCATACAACCATAATTTCAATCACATCATATCCACTTAAGATCCAACAAAATTTTCACACTTCATAATTCACGATAAAATAGGAACAAAGGTTACTTCATCTTTGGGTTCAGTTTTAAAGGAACCAGAGATACAAAAACTGCAGATGCAAGCAAAGATTTTCAAAGAAAACTCCTTGAACAAATTAAATGCACTTAAATCAACCACTCAACTTCTCGAAAGACAGAGTATATTGTATCAACAAGCTTTTGCACAACTCTTTGGTGATAGTGTCAGAACCTTCAAGTTTCAGTTATCTCAACACATGAATAACTTAGAAACACTTCTCAATGCAGAAACACTTCACGAGATGGATTCCAAATCCGCTCTAAGTGTGATCAAAGCACAGTTTGAAAGGTTCATTAACTCTGACTTGTTAAAGCCTCTCGATTTTTATTCAAGATCTTTTTCATCAGATCGAGAAGTAAGAGAAAACTTCAGAGATTACACTAAAATGACAGCTCAAACATTCAAGGAAACAATCATCCAGAACATGAACTCCATTGAGCAATGTATAATAGAAAGAGCAAGTCATGAGCAAGAGCTTAAGATGACGTTGAAAAAGTTGAGTGAAAGACAGTTGCAGATTCAACAGTGCAAGGTTCAAGAGGTTCAATCATCGGTTACAAGTTCAGGAGATGAAACAAGCAGTGGGATTGTATCAGATGAAGAGATTGATAAACAGAAATTGGAAGCACATTACAGTTACATGGCAAAGATTCAGGAGGTCTCACCTGAAGAATCCAGTTCTACTAGTCAGCCATTGGAACAGGTACAAAACCATGATGAAAATGATGTGTTTGCCAATGTGAGACGACATTCTGAGCAACCTGAATCCATTAACGACACATATGTTTTGGAGAAGGATGATAGCAATGTCATTCCTGATTCATCAAATATATGTACTAATGATAATCAGGTTGATCAAAATGCGGCTGAATGTGTTGATGAGCGTGCTGCGCTTGCTAATTTAATTGCACTTAAATTGCTAATTGACTCTTATACGAAAAACAAAATGGAATTAAAGCAATTAAAGAAAGCAAAATGCATCATTGACTCAAGAATTGGAAAAGTGGCAAAACTAACCTTGATGAAACCAAAAGTGCCTATGAGCCTATTAGTTGATGCGGGATAGTATGTCCGATTGCGCACATCAGAACAAAAACAAGAGTTTTGTGACAATACAAAGCCTTTAATGTCCGAAACGATTGATTCTGATATTCTTCCAAACAAAGATATACATGATAACTCTATGACCTATTAGCTTTAAAAGACATTGAAATAATAAGGTTTAAAGTACACAAGCCTTGATGTAAATTTCAGTTCTTGTATCAGACAATACGATGATTTAGTCAAAAAGAGTCTATTAACTAAGTCACAACTGGAAGGTTTATCTCAAAGAGAACACAAATGTTCAATTGGATTTTAAAGTGTTAAGTGAAGAAAAAAGATAATTGACAAGAATTATTGAAAATGGACAAATAGTTAAATAATGAACGAAATTGTTTAAACTCTTAATCATTCAATTCAGACCATATCATATGTTAGCACCAAAGGTTCGACATAACTAATGTAGACCTAACCATTGCCAATCCAAGGTACCTCAAGAAAGCTCATCTGAAAAGCCTCGTTGTATGATTATCCCATAATATACTGTTCTATCCTGCAAACAGATTTTTTGCCCAATGGAGGAAAGAGACAGTGACTCTTGAAAAGGAGAGAAGATCAAAATTGTGGATAAAAGACAAAGTGAAAACCAATATGATTACACATATCAAAACAGTCTTTATGAAACTTTTCAAACCACCATCAAAACTATCTTGATCAGTTGAACGCCGCTAAAGAAAGTTAGAAGACATGTTTAGAAAAACTTTTGTTAGGACAAGCATAACATTGCTAAAAACCTGGCCTTTCAACCCTTTTTAAATCTTTAGTAAAAGTAGACAACTTAATAACGAAATGACAAACAACATCAATCATTTTAGAACAATTTGTCAACAAACTTTGGGCTAGAATCATACTTATAGTGCATTTCCTAACCCAACCATGCTAATAGTATTGACAGGAAGTTTAGATCAAACCTTATTAATGCCACTTATCAGACAAAACTATACAGATAAGTCATGTGTATTTGTTGCATGAAACAAAAAAGGAAATGAATGACGATTTGGAGTACATTAAATCCCTGAAAAGGAGATTGACAACTTGAATCAGAAAGCTATTTTTTCAAACATAAATGATCTACATCTCGAAGGAGAGTGTCTAAAGATGATTACATGATCATTATTTGCATTCTCCTTTAAGATTGAAATTCTAAAACGGAATTAACAATCTGTATCTCATAAATCAAAGAAGTGAATGTCTTGCACAAAAGCATTCGAAACAAACTGTAATCTTTTAACAAAGAATTCATAAAATTTGTTAAAAAGTTTTTCAAAACCTTGAAAAACACTCGATTTCTCTTGAACTTGCTATACAACAATGTAAAAGAACAAATTAAAACAACTCAGTTTTGCAAAAGAAATGCCCATCAAATGTATTTTTGAAGAACGGAACAATAACATGAAATACAAGATTTGAAAGTCGCAAATGCAAGACAAGAACATATGCCATAAGTGCGGTTAAATGAAACTCAGCCGATAACTGCAAGGGAAAGTCTGTGGAAACTCAGTTAAAAAACCATCTTTGTCCGACAACTAAAGCTCAAACGAATTCCAAAACTCATCAGTTTTAGGAAAATCGACTCTTTTTCAAATCTCCTGAAATGAAAGTTTCAAACGAAACATTCGTTAATAAATAATGTATCGGATGGTTTGTTTAAAACAAGTCTACTCAACAGAATTTGCCTCAGAAAAAAAAATTAAGATAAACAAGCAGTTCAAACACCAATGTGATTGCACCTGGGCCCCTCTAGAATTGCCCAAAGCATGGTGTCATAATCAATCAGTCACCAAGGGAAAAAAATAAGGCTCAAATGACATGGTTCATAACTACTACCTAGAGAAAGCTAAGAAAAGTGCACAACTTCAGAAAGACAAAGAAGTAAATGGAAAACCTAGTATATTGATTCCTGTCAAGATTTACCCAACACTGCCAAATGGTTTGCCAACCAAAACCTAGGAATAGCAATGCATCAATGAGTAGTCCGGGTTTCAACAAAGATGATACATAGGATAACAGTATGAACCAAAAAGCCTTTCTTGAAGTTCAATGAATTGCAATGTCCTACATGCAAAAAGTGCCTTTACAGTGCAAATCATGATGAATGCGTCTTAGAATACCTCTCAAGGTTAAATCCTCGTGCCTCTGCACAGAATAAGGACGTAAAATCCCATAAGACAACAAAGAGATATATGCCCATAGCAAAGTCAAGTGCATCTAAGAAACCAGAAAGACAGATCCCAACAGGACATAGGTTCTCAAACAAAAAGACTACCACTGTCCTTGAGAAAACAATGACTCCTTGATCTTGTCTTAGCTGGAAACCGACGGGTAGAATCTTTAGTAATGTTCATCCTAGGTGGATTCCCACAGGAAGGTTATTCAACTCTTGCACGAGCAAGGTTGAAAGTGAACCCACACATGGTTCAAATGTAGATATCTATCATATTCATGCATGCAAACAAACTCTGGGTTTAAGTACAGGTACGTCATTCAATGGTCAAAAGAAACAACGAATTGACCTAAATGCAGCTGCACTATACAATGAAAAGCAGGAAAATCTCAGAGTGTGGTTGCTAAAATTTTTGATATCTAAGAAACCAGTGCCATAATGGTTTCACAAAATGAGCTACTCAAATTGGTCTGCTGAAAATAACACTTCAGGCCCCGTTCCTCAAATGTTCCACAAAGATTTGTTTGATCGCAGCAGATCAAGCCTCGGTCTTCATGGTAATGACGTCTGTTCACATCAGTTCAGGCCTCGTTCTTCATCAAATGACTTCTGATCATAACCGTTCAGAACTCGGAATTCAAGACCACAGCAATGAAGAGTTAAGTTCAAAGCTGGTTCCAAAAGTTGTTCCTTAAGCAAACAAGACAGCTATATCATGTCAAGAGTTGGAATTACTATTCCACCTTCACATAGCAATGCTGAGGACAACAGGTATATATATACAAATACAAAATCTGAAAAAATAGAAAATATCCTAAAGATTTCTTCTCGACAGTCATCTTGAAATCGTATAACAATATAACGTTTTATAATGTCGACTTAACATTGACACGGTGTGTAAATGAAGTTCGAGCGAGAGTTTTCAAATAGTTTTCAAATATGTCAAAATCTAATTTTCTAATGGCTTATGTCAAATATCCTACATAACCCGGACTTCAAATAAAGGAAGGTTTATAACTTATCCTCACAACGAGAAAATTAACGTTTCTCGGTCTTGAGCTGTTCTTACAAGACATTCAATGTTTTTAGCTTAAGAAAAAGGATAGTGTACGTTTCAGTGCGCTTACCCTTAGCGTTAGAAGAGAAGTCCTCTAACATTTGGTTTTTCAAAAAGTTGAACATAATTTTTCAAGAATTTCTCGATGACAAATCATAATCTTTCAAAATTGCGTGTTTAACACTCCATCCCTCACAATGTTTTCAAAATACAACAATTTTTCAATTGGTCCTATTTTTGAGGGGGGGTTTTTTGAAAAACAAAGTTTTAATGCTCTTGGATACATCAACAACGACCATTCTTATGTATTCAAAACATTATCAAAATGTTCCAAACCATTCATGCTAATTATATTTTTCTCATACATAATTTTCAAGACATATTTTAATCACAAGGTATTTCAAAAACCAAGTGTTTATTATTTAAAATAAGGGGAGAAAATGTAATTAAAAAATTATCTCATCGACTCAATGTGCTGAACAGTAAGAAAATGTTTTATGGTTTGATCTTATACCCAACACATCTTATTTCATACATTCTGAAGTCCAAAGTTGGTTAGGTTAGAAATCAATCCTAAGATCCAACCAGAACCGGAGATCTACCAGGATAATCCAAAATAGAAATAGCAGTCCTAGGGTATATTGAAGATGAATGTAAAAGGAATAATGCTTGACTAAGATTTAGATTACACTGGAACAATCACAACAAGGTGTTAGTAGAAACCGTCTTGTTAAGCCATTGAAGGCGTTGAAGAATGAAAAGATGTATGGATTAAAGGTCCTTAAAGAAAGAAGCCCCACCACCCATCTTAAGGGCAAAACCGGCAATACATATGTCAATCATAATCACAATAAATTGCAGTATAGAAAATGACATCAGGACCCAGTGATGCAAATGCACAACCCTTCTCAGCATTCGGGTTCTCTTAACAGAAACTTATCTTCATTTGTCACGGTGATACACACGTTATCTATTGACATCCCACCGATATTGTTGATATGAATAGTGGCAATATGCACAGCCTCCTAGTACAAAAACAAAATGCACTAAATCGAGTCTAGAGCCAAGAATCAATAAATAATCTCGTTAGGACATAATCCATTTCAAACACTGTTGAACACATCAAAGTTCACAAGCTGTTTATATCAGAGTCCCTACGCAATATCAATTGTGATATTTTCCAAACAACCGAGTGATACTAATGTCTTCACAATGAAAGATGGAAATCCTGCTTGAGCCTAAAAAATGCAACAAACAAGCTCTTGGTATGGCTGACTTGCGAGATTCTATATGAATCAAACTGTTGACAAACTGGATAACGATATTGGTCCAGTAAATGATTAGACGGTTGAAAGAAATTTGATTAAAAACATGACACTCTCGATGTGTACAAAAACTCTTTATCTAGTGACACGTCGATTTTTGGGGAAAATTTATTTCAATCAATTTCTTGTTTATCACTAACTAAACTGTAGGACCAAAACGGAGGAAACTGCAACCATCAATCCCATTCAAATGTCTCAATCTACGAAGACATACTATTAGAAAGCTCAAGATTTAAAGACAAAGACTTCCGCTAACTCAATTTAAAGCATTTCAAGATAAAGCAAAAAGAATGAGCATGTTGGGTAAAAACAAAAGATCGCAAGATGGCCATAGACGATAAATGACAATGGACAAAGGCTCAAAGTCCAAGATCACAAGACATGAAGAAACAAGCTTATAACAAACAACGAAGACAAAGACTAAGAACACTCGAGCTTAAACGACAAAAGCAATCTCACTGATCTCATGAAGGAGTGTCATCAATGAACTCACTTCGGAGGAGATTGTTAGCCTCAATTTTATTGAGTCAATAAAGGAAGCTCGTTCCCGGTTTCAATTCCTCACTTCGGGGGAGAATTGTTAGCCTTTAATTTAATTGAGTCGAACAAGGAAGTTCGGTCACACTACATGGAGCATCGTCCTTTAATTAGTTAATGTTGTAATAGGATAATATCGGGAATCGGGCTCGATAGTTAATCTAATATTGTATATGTTTCGGGTTTAATCCTAAGCAAAACCCGAGCCCGAGTCCTAGTTAAATATCCCGCGCGTCACTTTTAAGTGTCGGGGTATATAAGGAACTTTTCCACTTGGAAAAGTTAGTTGTTAAAAGTTGTTTCATTCTAAATAATTCCTTTTTCCTATATTCTCTCTTCTCTCTCTCTCTCTCTCTCTCTCTCTCTCTTCTTTCTCTTACTAAAACAACTCACTCTCTTTCTCCTTTCTAAGTTGATTCGTGATTAATATATATGTTATGAACTGTTAACGGGATCCTACACCTTCCAGTCCATAGCATACGCAACATCTTGAGTAACAGTCTTCATGTCATGTCAGAGCATTTCCCAAGAAAGTGGCAAGGTAGCAAACTTAAAACTTTTTCTCCACGGCACAGTTGCTGATATTAAACATTGATTCCATCTTCTCAAACCATTATGACAACACAACCACTCCTTAAGTACCCTTAAAAGAAAGGGGCTTGCAATCTAGAAAATCCTTGTACGTATACTCACGCAGAGCGCGTACTGTTCCTCTAATTCCAGTGTCAAAATTATGGCTTCCGTCGCCCTGACCATTAGTGCTATTTTGAAGAGTTTCATGATTAACAAGTGACACAGACACTCTTGCTTCGATTAGCTATTCAACAACAACAGCTGTCATAGGGGCAGCAGCCGCAGCAGCAGCCCTTGCAGCAGCAGCATCCCTTGCAGTAGCAGAGGATCTCCTTGGTGGCATATTGTTCTAAATTACAACAATATAAAACACGCTAGTTACATAAACCATCACAACATGATATGGGTACAACTATATATACAAGATCACATCACACAGGGATTAAATAACATGACTAGGATCGCACCATAACAGAATTGATATCGACATAAAAAATACAACACATAAGTAATATAACAAGATCACATCCCTCAGTTGATTATATACATGGCTAGGATCACAACGCTACTCATAAACAAGAAATGAGATCGCATGAACATAATAACAACACATCATAATATAAACTAGAAACATACATGATTTATCTGATACAAGAAATCAAAAATACAAGTCCTACTGCCGTGCTAGCTGGGCATAAAACCCATAATACTTAGCCGACTAACATAATGATAGCTATGAATACAACATGAGAAGTGTAAACCTTGGCATAACTACCAGCACCCTCGCGATCATCTGCATGAGTTTGACCTCTAGCTTAAGTGCTGAATCTGTCCAAGCTGCTGAGATAACTTTCCCTGCATTGATGAAACAAATAAATCCAATGTCGTCCATCATGGACTCCCTATGAGGCGATACGGAAGTCCTGCATCTGTGTGTGAGTCATATATGCTTGCAGTTCATAGTGAACTGCCGAGCTCAACCCAACGGAATATGCCCAAGCCTCATGGGAAACCAGGTCCTCCTGATCCAATAGTCGTGCAGTCTCATAGTAAAATTTCCATCTCGACCAATCCATCGACTTTTGAAACAACTGAGTCAGTCCCTATCGTGAGATATTATATCACAACCTAACATCTTGTGTGTTCCCCTGCTCCTGTAACTGCACGATCTCGTGCCACCACTAGCATTTGACCCCCTCGAGGGTCGTCGGTGCTACCTCCTCACCAGTCCTCTTGTCGACTCGCAACAAACATCTCTTAGATCCAATAGCCGACCTCCATCCTCTCTGATGTCTGGTTTTTCGGCATCCAGAGTGGCCGATAAACCCATAGTCCTAACCCAAGAACCTCCAGCATGTCTATGAGCAGCATTAAATTCTCCCCCACCTAATCCCTCAATGTGAAAGCAGTCAGAGCATAACCTCTTACAATGTGGTACTCAGCGTAGGTGTTTCCTCCCTAGTCGACTAGTAGGTGGTAAAACATTGAGCTAGTAGTGGTTGTAGTTGGAATGATGGAAATGGTAATGCTGTAGGTTACATTGTGGTGGTAAAGTCGTGATAATGGAGGAGAGGTAATAGTGGTGATTATTTAGTGGATGGATGATGGATGGTGTGATAGGCTCTCAATCACCCCATGTCAACTCTAGAAGCCCTGAGGATGCACGCACATGGTTAGGGCCTACCAAATAGGTGAGGTACTATAGGCAGTGTGATGAAGGAAGTCGAGGAGCACTAAACACCTAGCAAGGCTTTCCTCTTCAGAGGGCGTGATAGTGAGATGATTATGATGTGGTGTGGTGGTAGGCAAAAGGTCTCTCACTCCTCCTCTGATGAAAAGGAAAGGTGCCTCGGGACGGATAGATATCCAAAGCAGTGGTATTAACATGCCGGTGAGTGAAGGTGGTGTAGCCGCAGACTCATCGGTCCAAACGGCTCTGTCTCCTCAAGAAGATGGGACATGTTCAACAACGGGTTGCAACAACATCAGTCTACCTGAGCCAGATGCTATCCTTCTCCTCCTTTGAAGCCACTTCCTCCTCTCCTATTAGAGGATTCATTATCCTCGCCTTCACCCTCCATCAAGCGGATAGTTCCTACTTGGAACCATCCTTCGGAGAGTTCCCTCCTCGGTAATCCTCCTCGGGATTCGAGTCAGCAACGTAGCCTGAAGATAAGGCTATAGGTGAATCAGCAACATCATAAGGCTGATCCTCCACGGGAACCTCCTCATCAGATGGGGCCAAGTACTCAGGGTACTTTGGTCCTGGCACGTAATCTGGCGAGAGTGGTGCCTGCTCTGGCTCCTCAGGGCCAGGCACGTAGTCCGGTGATGCTGGTGGAGCCTCTGGTGAGTCGGGCTCCTAGAGTCTGAAGAAGTCCACAGCCCAAGCTAGCGGGTCTCCATGTGATGATATCAACGTATATGTAACCTCAGATGATGCCAAATCCGATGACATGACTGTATTTGTAACACTCAAAGAGAGTTTACATTAGTACATATGTAAGACCAATAATAAAAACTTAAGTAATATTATAAACACTTATGAGAACCAGGCAACATCTAGTATACCCAACCGATGCAACGAGTAATGTATGAATGAATGTCCCATAAAAATCCCTTTTTATGATGCAATGTTTGAAAACGGTTATAGTCCAAGTAAAAACATTTGACCTGGTTCTCTATAACCTAGCTCTGATACCAATCTATAACACCCCCAAAATGGGTCGCAACGGAATAATATGTCCGGGAGTGTTACTTCATAGATCAATAGCACAAGATATGACAACGACATCTAAAAGAGTCATTTGAAATACGATACATTGGATTTATTGAAATTGTTTAATACAAAGCACAACGACTTAAATTATTCAACATTGAAATGACAAGATTTTAGATCATAACAAATATCCTAAGATGTAATGACTCTAAATCTTTTATGCATGACTCCCCAAAAGAGTATCCCCATTGTATCCTTAGCACCTCGTGCCTCATTGACCTTGAAGAAAAACATCTTTAAAACGTCAACATAAAGTTGGTGAATTCATAGGTTTATGTAAAATGTAATGTAGGACCGCAAGATTTCCCCCCGTGATAATGCAACAGATGCAAACATCACAAAATGTAATTACGTTTCCCTAAGCTCATGACACTGAAGCTCGACATGTATGAATTGCAATATAAATTGCCAACATTGCCCGTGATGATGTTCTAATCCACAACATCCTAAATCTTACATGGTATACGTCCCTTGTCTGGTAAACCGACACAGTGAGCGCTACTCACCCGAACGGGGATGTCAATCCTAAATAGATCTATTTATAACATTCGCGCTCACACAAAGTAATTGACAGTTCATGATAATAGGCTCAGAGGGTTATCCCTACTTAGGCAAACACGTAATCATGTAAAAATATACACTTGCGTCTAATCGTAAAACAATGCATGTTTCTCACCCCAAAAGTTGTAAATCATTGATATAGTAAAACATGGGGCTATGAACTCACCTCAGCAAATGTAGTGAATGAAATAAATCAAGTGAGTGAGTCGAGAAGCGAAGTCCGAATGCAACCTAATTAAACATATGTCGTATGAATACTATGTACTTTGAATAACTAACGCCATACATAATTTTATATAGTTACATCACCACCTAAAAGTGTTCGTTTAATTTATAAAATTAAACAATTTGATTTGCATTGGTAAAAATAAATGTTCATGTAGTTGAAATCGTAAAGATAATATATTCGCCCAACAATTTGTTATTCGTAAAAAACGCTTGATGTATTATTTATAAAATTTTATTGTATAAATAATTTAATTATTCGAGAATATAATATTTATAAAGTTAAAAACATTTATAAATATTACTTTTAGTAAAAACGTTATATCTTTCTCGTTTCAAATCCGTTTTGCATATTCTTTACATTCGTGTTTTGGTATTTGAATGATATTTTAAAATATCATATTTGTAAATATTAAGTTACTGATGAACAGTAACATTTAATCAATTTAATAAATTATATAAACTACTTTTATATAATTAATTGTTGTAATATTGAAAATGTCGTAATTTATTCGTTTTACCTCCGTTTAATACGTTCTTTATATGAAGGTTTTCGTAATTGAAAAATATAATCAATTATTACATTTATTATATTTATTTTTACTGTTATGAACAGTAACAGTAAAGTATAAATTATAAAAATACTTTTTATAAATATTAATTGTTGAAATCGTATAAAAATCATATCTAGTTCGTTTTAATTCGGTTTTTAGTGATTCCTTCGCCCACGTCTTCGTAATTCAAAGTTCTATCCAACAAAAATATTTCTCATCAGTCTACTGTGATGAACAGTAACATGTTTTTATAAAATTACTTTTATAAAGTTACTTTTGGTTATTTTATACATTAAACATGAAAAAGTCATAACTAATTCATTACCTATTGGTTTTTCAAGTTTCTTAACTCTTCATAATCCTTATGAAGTCTACTTTTACAGAAAAATATCAAATATTTAACTTAAATTCGAATTGTATTATTTTTATAACTTTCTTTTTTTTATAAAAAATACTTTTAATAATTGTAAATCTTGTAACATCATAACACCTTCGTTAATTATCGGATTTTCAAGTTCTTATATCTTACATCCCTTGTGAAATGTACATGTTTATAAACATAAAAATAAAAAGTCATTAAGTTCGAATAACATAGCAATTAAAAGTTAATAACTTATTTATACACTTTTAAACTTTATAAAATTACCACAAGTCTTCTAATTTATAATTTAACATCCATGGTATATAATTTAAGTCCTCTACATTGTGTCCATCATAATAGGTCCATATTATCCAAGAACATTGTCCAACATATTTATTTACTTATCTAAACTTTATAATTAAATAAATAATCAATACTTAACAAATTATTATATAATTTATCCATGGATTGTAAATTCTTGTTTTAAATATATTAACATATTTAAAACATCATCTTAATCACATGAAAAATAATTTCATGTATGATATACATGTTTTCACTTTATAAATTCCAAAAATAAAACCTAGGTGATGATTAACAATATAAGAATTATATAAATCATAAAATGAAAAGATTAGGGTTCTTAGATGACCTTAATGAAGATAGGATGAATGATGAACAAGATCAAACCTAACCAAGAAAATCCTAATTAGAAAATTAGGTTTAGAAAACCCTAATTTCCTTGAAAACCCTAATTTGAAACTTTCTTTGTATAAACCCTTGTTTAACCCAAACCAAGCTTCCAAGACACCTTGTATATGTATAATAATAACCCTTGAACACTTGTACTAGCTTATAAATCAAAAATACAAAGTATATGTGTGTGGGGAGAGTGAGCCGTAGGTATGTATGTTCAAGAGAGAGTTTCTTGCTTTAGTTTCTTGTTAATGTGTTGTGTGTGTGATACTAACACTTTATGGCTCCTATTTATAGAAATCCATAGCCTTAGAAACCACTTTACAAAACAATGGCATGGTTTTGATCTTGTCTTTTTGGTGTTCGGTTTAGGAAGCAAGAAAGAGGGGACAAAACCTTAGTTTATTAGTTTAGGACTAAGCTAGGATTTGTTTAATGTGTAGGGTAAAGAATTTGTTGCTTCCTTTTCCAACATAGAATGCTACTAGTCATTTCATGGAGCTTATGATTTCTTCTTCCATTCTTGGTGTACCCGTGGGTTTGTGCACAAAGAATAGACAAAAGGTGTTTTTGCTTGTTGATCCAATGGTTTAACAACTAGTATTGTTGGTTCAAACGATAGAAAGAAACACTAAACATCCTAAATCAAATCGATTGCACGAGTAGTCGGGTCGAGGTCGAACTCAGCTCCCACCAATGTCTTCCATCGTCAAGCTCATGGGTTGATTACTAGCCGTAGACTCAAGGTCTGAATCGTTAGCATCATCAATCAACCAACCATTCATATTGCCTTCTTGTGGTGGTAATGGGTAAGGTGCAAACTTGTTCCTTTGGTCTTCCATTTGGAGTTGTGGATGATCCACGAATCCATATTTGTTGTAAGGAGGGTGCTCACTCAGCTCTTCTTCTTCTTCATCCGAGGTGTGGTATTCTTGGAACCTAGAAACATTCCCTTCCTTGTCGATCCTTCTTCTCTGAATCACTCCAATCGTTTGGTCACCTACTTTCTTCATAGTCATACTCTCTTCCACTTTACACGGATATAAGTCGATGGGTATACGGCACTTACGGTTTGTACGCCATATCTTACAGCCAGAAATTGGGTCGATATAATGCTTAATCCCAGTTGAACGCATGATTCCCCAACGAAACTTACGCTTTGAGGGAGACATAACTCTATAAATAAGGAAGAGTATAAGCTCCATCAGATACTTGGCGACGAAGAAAATAAATACTAGCATATATGTATATATATATTCTTACTACGAAAATAGTAAACGAATAGGCAATTGGAACTTCAAAATATATACATAAAATATATTATACATACGTACACACAAGCACATAGTTCCTAAATGCATCTATATGAAGGTTCCTAGTTATAGTCTAGGCCAATCCACCTAGTTCTCTATAACCTTGGCTCTGAATACCAATCTGTCACACCCCGCCAAGGCGGAATCGCAAGGCATGATCAATAGGCATCATCACAACACAAGGCGTCAAAATAGAGAAAACTAAAAATGACTTTCAATAAACTTCAAGATCCAAAGCGTGTTATGACAACGCCCAAAACAAAAATCCAACATATAATGCATGAAGAACAAAACATGACAAGTTCAATTGAAAACAAAAAAACAGATAAATCATAGACTCCGCATGCAAGCCTATGGTCCAGCTAACTCCTCTTCCTAACTCTTCACACGTTTTGCTCACCTGAAAATGATGCTAAAAACGTCAACATAATTGTTGGTGAGAGTTACAGGTTTAAGACTCACTTATGACACCGCGATCAACAAAAACAACATTTACGAACATATATGCTTGGCTATTCTATCACAAAATAAATTCACATATATCTGGGGTGGATCGTACCCCTCCGTCCCATAATATCTCCGCGCAAGACTGACCCACTTGACTAGCTAAGTCCGTTCGGGTCTCACACAAGGTCATGTCATCCTCACATACACATGCACTTACTTTATTCATATCACATAGTATCAGATAGTTCGACCTTGGTATGTGTTTAATTACACATACCCTTTGCCTATAAAAACGGACTTAAAAGACTAAAAACATACCAAAAATACATTGTATTTGTGTGTTTTGCTTTTATATTGTGCAGATATTTAAGAAAAAGACAAAAACGAAGCCAAAACAACAAAACCGAGCACGGAATGGAAGAACGTGACAAAGTCAAAGTCAAAGACAAAGTCAAAGTCAACCCCGACAAAGTCAAAGGTCAAAGCCGAAGCCGTAAACGAAGAAATACTTAATGGGCCAACCCGCACCCATCTAATGGGTCGGGGCAGCCCATTAAGCTATTAATATCAAGACACTTAAATGGTTAATTCATAAAAACCATTTAAGGACCAAAATGCTAAACAAGCCCAACAAGCAAAGCCTGTTAAGACTTAACAGCCATCCAACGGCTGTTAGTCTTATATCACCACAAGGACTTTCAATGCAACAAGGATATACAACTTCAGGGACTGAAGTGTATAAATCCACAAACTTTTACACCACAAAGGACCATACATGTAAACAAGCTATACAAATTCAGGGACCATTCCTGCCCAATCCCCAAACCTTAACCGGTATCCAAAACGTATTAATACTTTTTTTTTCTTTTTTTTCCCGCCTCTTTTACTATTCATCGTCCCTGTCCCTCTCAACCTCGAACCTTGCTCCAATAAATAAAACCATCACCCTCCCATTCAACCCCACATCACATGGGTTATTTGCCACCTTGGCAATCTAATAAACCCTCATTCGTCAAAAGGTTAAGACAAAAATTTCAATGGCAGAGATTATTGGACTTGGGGAGCACTCAAGATGGAGGGCTATGATTAATTTTGGACCTACTCACAAAGAAAACACAAGTTCTTAGCCTCTCACAGAAGAAGCACAACAAGAAGACGAAGGCTTAGAGTTTTTAGTATAAGTAGAAGTCCATTGTAGCTTATTTTCAAGTTGTCAAGTCTTGTTTTAACAAAATTAGACCATTTTTAATACTGTCTTTTACTTACTGTCATTTAAATCCTTGCATTGTAATTTTTTTCAAGCTAATGAAATTTTAAGTTTTCTTTAAATATTATGCATTATCATTTATTGTCTTTTAAATCATGTTATTCAGTCTTAAATTAGGCTTTTGGTTCATTCAAAGCTTATTTAAAAGCTTGTTTTCAATTCTGTCTTAAAAACCAAAAAAATCACAAAAATCTACTCCTCAATTACCTCAGCTTACTATGGAAGAAAAGCCAAACTTGGAAGGGCTTTTAAGACCATACTAGCTGGTCTTTGACAAGCTAAAGCTTGTAGATCAGCTTCTTGTAAGCTTATTTGCCCTGTTTTGAGCAAGGGCTTTGTAAATTTCCATTTTTCAATTTTTTTTGCTTATTTACTATTGGACTGCTTATTTACTGTCTTTTACTGCTTATTCTTGCTTATTATTGTTGTTTTATGCTTATTTGTCTTTGTTTATTGCTTATATGTCATTTACTTAAGTTTTTGCTTAAAACTGTGTTTTATAGCTCTTTAACTGCTTATCTTTGTTTGCTTATTGTAAGTGCTTATCTGTAGTTGGATTTTGCTTAAAATTGCTTATTGTTCATTGTTCATAATCTGTCTTTAATCACCTTTGCTTAAATCATCAAAAACTTCTTTAAAAATGGTTTTGAAATACTTAAAGGGGTGTTTGGGTCAAGGGACAAAATGGGTCAAATTTGTTTAAAAAACCATTTGGGTCACTTGGGCAACTTGTACAAGCCCTTTTTAGTTGTTTTAAGCTGTTTTCAAAAAGTTTTAAAGGTTAAAAGTGAGTTTTTAAGTTTTTTCTACTAGGTGTTTAAAACTGTGGTGACAGAACAGTTTCATAGTGCTTATTTGATTAAGACCTTTTTAACAGGTTTTAAGTCTTGCTTATGTGTTGTTTTAGGTGTTCAATGCAGTAGAATCAGAGTAGGTTAAGTGTGTTTTAGATTTGTGGTTTTGAAACTCAATCTGACAAGTCAATTTTTAAAGTTTAAAGTACATTTTTCATTAGCAAATTTAGATAAGTTAGAAATAGAATATAGATTTTTTGATATTTCTGGCACAAGTAGTTCGTAGTCCGTATTTTATTGTTATATATTTTTTTAGATTTTAAAACTCTTTTCATAGTTTAAAAACAGATTCTGCCAATATGCATCTTTTGTATTTTCAAACAACACTCAACAGCTACCTGAGTGTATGACACCTTTTTTCACAAGACTTTTTCATGGCTTATTTTTATTTCAAACTGCTTTTTGTTTGCTGATTATTGTAGCCCATTGGATAAGCTTTAAGGTCATATAAGTCCCAAAGCCATAAGGATCTATTTTGTGGCTTAAAATTATGCTCAAAAAGTGTCCCTAGGCTGTTTTGTTGGCAGTTTAAACCCAAAGTGCTTCTTTTTTTTTTTTTTTTGCTTATTTAAGAATTTAGCCTGTTAGGATTGCTTTATTTAGGTTTAGATTTGCTTATTAGGTTAGTTTTAAGCTCTTTTAGCTTATTTTACTTAGGTTAAAGCTTATTTGAGCTCTTTAGCATTTCCAGTCTAAAATTTAGTTTAAAAAGCCTTTTAGGGATTCTGTCATTTTAAGCTAGGATTAGCTTTTCTTATTTGCTTAATTTTGTTCATCGTTGCTTATTAGGTGTAGTATAGTATCTGTGTTAGCTTATTTGTGCCTTTGGTTGCTTATTCGTGCTTAAAATGCTTAACAGTTTAGCCCTTGTATAACTTAGTGTAAAAAATCAAAACTGCCTGCTTATTGTTGCTTTTCCAGCTTATTTTTAAGTTTATAAAAAAAGTTCCCTTTTTTAAATTTGCTTATTTTTAAGTCATAAAGCTTTTTCAAAAAAAATGTTCAAAAATAAAAACTTGGGAAAGGGGAAGTCTGGGGTGAGCTAGGCTCGAACCCCAGACCTCTACCCTCTCAACCAAGTTTTAACACAACACACAACACACAACACCACTAGCGCCCTTAGGATTTTTTCGTTTTCTTTTGCATGCTTTATTCTTTTATCACCTTTTTAGTCAGTTTAGCTTATAAGCTGTTTTTGCTTTTTAACAGCTTATTTCGATAAGCTGTTTCCACCTTTTTATTTTTCTTAGGATCTTAACTGTTTAATGCACTTTCCCTAAATTTTTCAGATTTTTATAAAATAGTTTAGTATTTTTAATCATTTTATTTCATTTAATCTGTTTTTAATTCATAAAAAATTATAAAAAAGTCAAAAAAATATAATTCTTTTTTTTAAAATTTTCTTTTATCAAATAGGACTTAGGAAAATTAAATTTGCATTCGTAGGGTTAAAATTGTAGAATTTAGGTTTTTAATGAACGGGTTTTGATCCCGTGTTCGTTTTTAGGTTTTTAGCTTATATTTCTTTCGTTTTAGGGTTTCTTTTGCTTGTTTTTGCATTTTAATTGTAGAAATAGAATCCAAATCACAAAAATCATTGAACCATTCAAAAACGCGATCACGAACTTAATCCCGATTTTCAATTCACACCTCGTTGGGAAACGACCCGGGAGATTTTAGATTTTGCTTTGGTCAAAAGTAATTTCTTTGAATCTTTTGGAATACGTATACTATATATATTATAATTACCCCTAAAAAGGTGGTTATCATTTTGGCGCCGCTGCCGGGGAGGTGTGTGCGATTATCGTGTTCGTTTGAAGATTAGTTTTTGAAGACCCTTCCTCGTGAAGTTATCATTTTCCGTTTGTGAATATTTTCTTATTATTAAAAATTAAAAAATACCAACAATACTTTTCCTAAAGTATTGAAAGTACCAAAAAAATTAAAAAAAACTAACAAAACAAATCGTGTTGTTAATCGTTATAATCGGCTCACCTTTGAATTACAAACTATAAGGAGGGTATAAGGCGGGCTTGATCCAAGGAACATCGCCCAAAAAGGAAGAACGCTTTTAAATCGCTTCGGCGTGCTAATTCCTTCCGCTCTCTTGTGCGTAGTTTAAAGAGCTACCGTGGACTTTTAACTTCCGATTACCAAAAATATTGTGTTTTATTCATAATTAGTGCATGCGCACTCGTTCTCAAACCCGTAACCGTCCTCAACAACAAGTCCCACCGAATATTGAACCTTTTAATCTCGAAGAACCTCTTGAAAATCAAGCTCCTCCCGTAGTTACGATGGCCGATCAACGTACTATGGCGGAATTGCTCCGTGCACCCACCGAGGGTTATGCAGAGGCAATCGTGGTTCCACCAATTCTTGCTGAGCATTTCGAGCTCAAGCATAGTCTCATTAATATGATGACTTCGGACCAATTCTTCAGACTTGAGAAAAATATCCTATGATCCACATTCGTTGGTTTACACAAAATACTTCCACATAAAATACAAGGAATGTGCCTAATCAACGATTATAGCTTATGCTTTTTCCATTCTCTCTTGCGAGGGGAAGCCCAGCGGTTGGCTCGAAAAAGAACCCCCTCGTTCTATTCTCACTTGGGAAGATCTTGTTTCTAAATTCATCAATGAATTCTTTCCTCCCTCAAAAATGACAAATCACCGAAATGAAATTTCCAACTTTGAACAAAAGTTTGATGAGTCATTTCATGAGGCATGGGATCGGTACAAAGATCTCCTTCATGCTTGTTCTCATCATGGTTTCACCGAGTTGCACCAACTTGATACTTTCTACAATGCCTTAAACCTAACCGGCCAAGATTCTTTGAATTCTGCCGTCGGTGGTAATCTTTTGGAAAGAAGTACTCGAGATGTGTTGACGGTTATCAAAAACAAATCTAAGGTCCGCAATTCATGAAACAAATCGATTGTTTCTCAAGTGAAATCAAGTGATGGTAATTCTTCTTCTTTCGATATAGCCAACCAAACTTACTCATGTAGTAAATCAGCAAACAAGTGTTGTGACTACCGCCATGACCGCTATTCTCAAACAATTTCAAGCAACCCCACCTCCAGCTTCCGTAAAAGCCGTTGAGGAAATTTGTGTTACTTGCAGTGGTTCTCATCCTTATTATCAGTGTCCTTTCCGCCGAATGGCAACTCTTTCAGCATACTTTCAGCAGCCAGCGGTTAAACTTACAATTAGGGCAATTATTCCGGTTATCGGCCTCCGAGTATGGCCGAATCAAATTCGACCACCCGGGTTTTTGCTCACCCAATTGTAAAAAAATCAAAACTGGTTTAGCCAACCTCAAGGATATAATCAAGGAAACGATTTCAATCAAGATACATCTTATCAAGCTCCAATTCAACAAAATCAAGTTGTACATTTAAGTGAGTTGGAGAAAATTAAAAAGATAAATGAGGTTAATATAAAAGCCATGCAACCTCAAATTAACAATGTGAAAAATGAGTTAAGAAATGAAATGCAAACTTTGATTTAAGCTTCAATGTCTAACCAAACCAATGAGCTTCAGAACATGATGGCTAGATTTTTCCAAATGAACACCGCTTCTACCTCGGGTTTGGGATCTCTCCCTAGCAACACCGTTGCTAACTCGAGAGGTGAACTAAAAGACATCACCACCCGAAGTGGTCTTGTTCTTGATGGACCTTCCGTTCCTATGCCTCCTTCATTCATTAACTCGGAGGAAGGATGAACGTGTATAGGAGACTTTAACGGACCCGGAACTCGCTGAGTATACCATTAAGGTCCCACCTCCTCTTGTCCAAAAAGCTAAACCTACTTCTCTAAAGAATTATGTGGTGCACCAAAGGGATCCTCGTCACCCTCATATCCCTTATCCTTCAAGAATGAACCAAGAAAAACAACAAGAGAAAGATGAAGTCCAAATTCACAAATTTTGGCAAATGTTCAAACAACTTCACGTCAATATCTCTCTTGCCGATGCTTTGATTCTTATCCTGAAATACCAAAAGATGCTTAAAAGTCTCCTTTCCAATATAGAAAAACTTTACAGCTGGCAAATACACCCCTCAATGAAAATTGCTTAGCGGTTATCCTTTAGAAAGTTACCCGAAAAACTAGGAGACCCTAGGAAATTTCTCATTCCGTGTGGTTTTAGTGAGCTCAAGTGCAAGGCCCTAGCCGATCTAGGTGCTAGCATCAACTTGATGCCACTCTCGGTTTGGAAAAAGTTAGGTTTACCCGAGCTTATTTCCACCCGCATGACCCTTGAACTAGCTAACCGGGCAATTTGTACACCGGCTGGAATTGCAAGAGATGTCTTTGTTCCGGTTGGAAAGTTCACATTCCCCGCTGATTTTGTCATCGTTGATTATGAAAGCGATCCTCGAGTCCCCCTCATCTTGGGAAGACCTTTCTTACGGACCGCTCGTGCTTTGATTGACGTTCACGGAGAAGAAATGATTCTCCGTGACGGTGATGAAAGATTAATCTTGAATATGAGACATGATACTTCAAGCTATTCTAACAAGCCTAAAAAAGAATCAATCAACATGATTGACATCTACAATGTCTCTCATAAAGATTATCTTGAGGACTTGTTTGCAAATGAAAAGGCAACAAATCATCAAAGTGGCAATCCCACTTTTTCTTCTCATATCGATTTAACTTCACCGGAAGTTATCAATCTATTGAGTGGCAATCCCACTCCGATTTTGGAACCCGTGACCAAGTCTTCTTCTTCCCCCACACTTACTTCCCTAGAAGAAAGTGAGTTAATTTGGGAAGAATTCGAAGCTTATCTTGCAAGTGATTCATTTCCACCGGGGAGTGATGATAACAACTTTGACCCAGAGGGAGATCTTCTTTTAATTGAGGAATTATTAAATGATCCTTCATCTCCTCTCCTTCTTTCTCATAATCCATTAAGTGGTAGTACCACTTCTTCTCACCATTTGCTCGAAGAGTTCGCTGATGAACTCGCTCTTATTACATTTCCACCAGGAAATAATGACATGACTCTGGAAGACGTTATTAGAGAGATAGAATATTTGCTTAACCATGATCCATTAGCCGAATATTCTCCTAATAACGATCTTAGTGATGCCATTCCTGAGATGTTCACCGATGAACACACTCTTGATTATTCATCTCCACCATTATATGATGATGTCGATGATGATCTTGTTGAACTTAAGTCTGATAATGACGATGTTTATGATGATCCATTTAACTCCAAGGAAGATAAAATCAAAGAGTCTAAACTCTTGATTGATGAACTTGATCCCCCTAGATCAAGTGATTTCCTTCCTTCCCCCGAGTATGACTCGGTTTTCTATGAGGATTTTTTCGAGGTTGATGCTCTGTCTTCGACCAACAACGAGGACAAGGTATTTAATCCGGGTATACTCATTCATGAGAACCACAAGTCACCAATCATGCAACAATGGAAAAGAATGTAAAGAAGTTATCTAATGCTTCTTTAATTCTTGAGGATTTTTATCCTCCTCTTTATGAACTTCCTTTCCATAAAGAAGTTCCCGGGTGCGAAACTCTACTCTCGTTTTCATTCGAATATGAGGAAAAAGTTTTTAAACCCAGGATTCTCACTTCTAAAGGAGTTCATACTTCTCTTCTACCGGAACTATCTCATCGGGACTCTAAAGTTTTCAAAGTCATTAATATTTTTGAAAGCCCGATGGAGATTTTTCCTTGCTCTTATGGAGAGGACATCCGTGTTTTAGATGTTCCGTGTCTCCATTTCTATCCTCCTTGACCAGCTCAAGTATAGGGGGATCAGGTCAAGATAAGTGACCTTAAACAAGCGCTTCGTGGGTGGCAACCAATGCTTATCCTAATATAATTATATAGTAGTAATGAATAAGTGTGTTGTGTGAGAGGCTTGCCTCTTTCATTTTCTGTGTTTTGTGGTTTTGTTATATGTCCAGGATTGCCCGAATTTTGAAGCCTCTCGTGCTCGTGATTTTGTCATTCGATCACTAGAGCTTCACATCCTCAGCTTTATTTTGGGAATCCAATATCCAATCTTATCGACTAACGTTTATCTTTAAGCATACTTAATAAACAGCTTAGGATTTGCGTAGAGACCCTTCTTAAAACATTGAGGCAAGGGTTCAGTTCAGTATGGGGGGATCATCGATTGTATTGTGCCTGCACCGTTGTTTTCACGTACCCTGTGTTTACCACAAAAAGCCAAAAAATAAAAAAATTAAAATTTTTCAAAATAAAATAAATGTGTTTTTCACAATTTTTACTTTCCTGTCTGGTAGAATAAGAAATTAATTTGACCCGATCGAGCGAGTTGGAGCTCTAGCTGTTCCTTAACTTTAGCCTAGCATCGCGGATCTTTATGCGAAACGATCAATGATAGAGTTAAGTATGATTAGATTAGCTAAACAATGATTATTTGGAAAACTTAAGAGCTCATTAAGTGTAGTTTGGTGGCTTTTCTCTCCATAAGCTTCTAACTGACTAATAATACGTGCTATTTTTGAAAATTAAACTTAAATCAACAATTTTTGAAGTATAGTCGATATGCAATAATTTAGTTTTAATTTATACTTAAATTTCCTAAAAATAAATTTCCTATATCCGTGGTATTTATATGTTCAAAAATATATAAAAAATTGAGGTAATAATAATATAAACTTGGCTAATAAAAGTTTACTGCATCATCGGCTCACAACCGATGTTGCAGTCTTCTAAATAAGGCACATAGTATTTACCGAGACTGATAAAAGTTTGTTGCATCTTGCCGGCTCACAACTGATGTTGCAGCCTTCTAAAAGGTCGAGGATTGTCATAATTTTTAATGGATTGTACTTATATTAAGTTGGTAGAAAAACGTGAATTAACAAATATAGGGAAATCACTTTATTTAAATTTAAATATACTTTTTAACTAAGACTATTTCTAATTAAGTTTTTTTTTTTGTTTTTTTTTGTGGGGATTTTATGTAATAAACGGGAAACCTAAGAGTCTTTGAAACCGAATGTCCGTGAGTCCCGATACTAGTCTTTATGGGGTGTCAAAAGCCCTGGTTACGTATCTTCCGCAAGGTTGGGATGTGCTACAGACGGAAAGTCGCTACATAGTGAGTGATCGGACGCCTTCAAACTCATTATTCTCGGGTGGAACGTGAAGCATAGAAATTTTACAAAACGTTGATCCATGGTTGAAATTCAAAATAAGCACATTCACCTAAGATATAATAATTGTCGGGAGCGAACAGTTCACAAGGTACAAATATGAGTAGTGTTAGCATCTTAACTTATATTTAACAGTGATTTCGTTTTAAGCTTGGTTTGGAATAAGTGAAAAGTCGGGAACGATGAATTTATCCTTTTTGGGGGCATTTTAGGATTGAAATGTTTCTTGTTCTATGATCCCTAAAAGTTATAAATTAACGAAAGTCAAACATGTTAGTTAGTTGAGAAAAAGAAAAATGAAAAGAACAAAAATATGTATGGTAGTTAGTGTAAATATAAAAAATAGTCAAAAAGGGGCTTTTCGAAGCTATTGATTCTTTAATTCCCCTCGATGAACACTTAGCTACTTTTCGAGGTAATTAGTCGAGGGGGATTGAGATTCTTGGTTTTCTAAAGTGTTTACTTATGGCATTGCGTGAGGACACGGCAATAGTTTAGTATGGGGGATTTTGGTATGTGCTTAATTACACATACCATTTTCCATTAAAACCGGACTTAAATGACAAAAAACGTACCAAAAATACATTGTATTTATATGTTTTTACTTATATTGTGCAGGAAACGGATATCCAAAAAAAGGACGAAAAACGAAGCCAAAAACGACAAAACCGAGCACGAAATGGAAGAGTGTGAAAAAGTCAAAGTTAAAGTCAAAAGTTAAAGTCAAAGTCAACCCCGCAAAGTCAAGGTCAAAGCTGATGCCGAAACAAAGAAATATTTAATGGGCCCATCCGCACCCATCTAATGGGCCGGGTCAGCCTATTAGTGTATTATTGAAGACCATTACATGAAAAAGGGCACAAAACCCTTTTATACTTAACCGGCCCAAGACACATATATGAGGCCCAATCACACATAATAGCGTTAAGTCCATAACCCTTAACCTGTTAAGTTTGTTAGCGCCACATGGACTGAAATTGCAAACATACCATACACCTTGGAAGACCAAAATTGCCAAATCCTTTATATAATTATCACCACAAGGACTTTCGATGTAATACACCAATACAAGTGGAGGGACTTAAATTGCCATTCCCCACAATGTTTACCCAGTCAAACCTAAACCCCTTTTCCCGCCAAGCACCTATTGACATTATTCATTCACCTTCCTCACCTCGACTTCTACAACCACAGACAAAAATATCACTTTCCCATCAAACCCCACTTCATAAACAGCCAAATCCATGTTGGCAATCCTATGAACTTTCATTCGTTGATGGGACTATGACAAGAAAACCAAGATGTAGGGTTGTGATGATAAAACTTGGAGAACACACATAATGGAAGGCTGAGATTGATTTTTAGACTACCTTACACAAGAAACACAAGTGCTCTTTCCTCTCACAGAAGAAGCACAATTAAAGACACAAGACCTTGAAGGTTCTAGTATAAATATAGGGTCCATTGTAGCTTATTTTCTTTTGTCAAATCTCGTGTAAACGAAATTTAGACCATTTTAATACTTGTCATTTAAATTTCTGTCATTTAAATTTAAGCATTGTAATTTTTTTAGTTAATGAAAATTCAAGTTTTTCTTTAAATATTGTCATTTACTTACATTGTCATTTAAATACCGTTTTTAAGCTCTTATATAAGCTTTTGAATCATTAAAAGCTTCTATAAAAACTTGTTTACTTATCTGTCTTAAAAAATCAAGAAAATCACAAAAAATTCACCCATAAATTACCTTAGCTATTTGGATGATAAGCTAGCCTTGGAAGAGCTTATAGACCATACTAGCTTGTCCTTTGACAAGCTAGAACATGTAGGATCCCTTTATTTGCCTTTTTAGCAAGGGTTTTGAGAGTTTCCATTTTTCATTTTTTGCTTATTTACTGATCATCTGCTTATCTGTGGCTTAATTACGCTGTAATCTTGCTTAATTATGTTTTTATGCTTAATTGTCTTTGTTTAATGATTATATGTCATTAGAAGTTATTTTCTTTAAAACTGTCCCTTTATTGAATTTTTAAACTGCTATTTTCGGTTTGCTTAATTTTATTTCATTTGCTTATTATTAGCTATATCTATTATTGGTATCTGATTTTCAAAGAGTTCCTTGCTTAAATTCTTTTGTAAGATAAGCCTTTTACATTGATTTTTTGATTATTTAAAGGGGTGTTTGGTTTAAGACCTCAAAGTGGGTCAAATTGGTTAAAAACTTGTTTGGGTCACTTTGCCTCTTTAACAAGCTCATTTTAGTAGTTTTAATCAGTTTTTTAAAGTTTTAAAGTTAAAAGTTAGTTTTTAGGTTTTGGCTAATTGATGTTTAAAACTGTGGATTTAAAACAGAATTCAAGTGCTTGATTGCCAAGGTATTTTATTTTTAAAAATAGATTCAAAGTGTTGTTTTCTGTGTTTTCTTTAGTGTTAAATGCAGTGGCAAAAGTTTGGTTAAGTGTGCTTAAGTTTTGAGCAATTGGTATACAAATCTGTCCAAGTATCTTTTAGTTTTAAAAAGCCCACTTTTAATCTTAGTATTCAGATAGTAAAAATAGGTTTTAGAGTCTAAAAGTTTGTGCACAAGTAGTTCATAGTATACTGAGTGAAAACACCTTTTTCACAAGACTTATTCATGGCTTATTTTTATTTCAAACTGTTTTTTGTTTGCTGATTATTGTAGCCCCTTGGATAAGCTTTAAGGTCATATAAGTCTCAAAACCATAAAGATCCATTCATGGCTTATTTTTATTTCAAACTGCTTTTTGTTTGCTGATTATTGTAGCCCCTAGGCTGTTTGGTTGGCAGTTTAAACCCAAAGTGCTTATTTGCTTATTTAAGCATTTTTAGCTGTTAGGTTTGCTTTATTTAGGTTTAGATTTGCTTATTAGATTAGTTTTAAGCTCTTTTAGCTTATTTTACTTAGGTTAAAGCTTATTTGAGCTCTTTAGCATTTCCAGTCTAAAATTTAGTTTAAAAAGCCTTTTAGGGATTCTGTCATTTTAAGCTAGGATTAGCTTTTCTTATTTGCTTAATTTTGTTCATCATTGCTTATTAGGTGTGGTATAGTATATGTGTTAGCTTATTTGT
Organism: Tanacetum coccineum; assembly: GCA_026074375.1. Classification (NCBI taxonomy): domain Eukaryota; kingdom Viridiplantae; phylum Streptophyta; class Magnoliopsida; order Asterales; family Asteraceae; genus Tanacetum; species Tanacetum coccineum. Next base: position 100,336 of record BQNB010003553.1, read on the forward strand.
GCCTTTGGTTGCTTATTCGTGCTTAAAATGCTTAACAGTTTATCCCATGTATAACGTAGTGTAAAAAATCAAAACTGCCTGCTTATTGTTGCTTTTCCAGCTTATTTTTAAGTTTATAAAAAAGTTCCCTTTTTTAAATTTGCTTATTTTTAAGTCATAAAGCTTTTTCAAAAAAAAATGTTCAAAAATAAAAACTTGGGAAAGGGGAAGTCTGGGGGTGACCTAGGCTCGAACCCCAGACCTCTACCCTCTCATCCAAGTTTTAACACAACACACAACACCACTAGTGTTCTTGGGTCTTTTCCGTTTTCTTTGCATGCTTTATTCTTTTATCACCTTTTTAGTCAGTTTAGCTTATAAGCTGTTTTTGCTTTTTAACAGCTTATTTCGATAAGCCGTTTCCACCTTTTTATTTTTCTTAGGATCTTAACTATTTAATGCACTTTCCCTAAATTTTTTAGATTTTTATAAAATAGTTTAGTATTTTAAATCATTTTATTTCATTTAATTTGTTTTTAATTCTTAAAAAAATTATAAAAAAGTAAAAAAAATATAATTTTTTTTTTAAAATTTTCTTTTATCAAATAGGACTTAGGAAAATTAAATTTGCATTCATAGGGTTAAAATTGTAGAATTTAGGTTTTTAATGAACTAGTTTTGATCCCGTATTCGTTTTTAGGTTTTTAGCTTATATTTCTTTCGTTTTAGGGTTTCTTTTGCTTGTTTTTGTATTTTAATTGTAGAAATAGAATCCAAATCACAAAAATCATTGAACCATTCAAAAACGTGATAACGAACTTAATCTCGATTTTCAATTCACATCTCGTTGGGAAACGATCCTGGAGATTTTAGATTTTGCTTTGGTTAAAAGTAATTTCTTTGAATCTTTTGGAATACGTATACTATATATATATATATATATATATATATATATATATATATTATAATTACCCCTAAAAAGGTACATTATCAAATATGGTGGATCAACAGTCCTTAATGGTTGCAAAATGTAACCTTTGACAAAGTGATGCAATTAGGGACAAATGTATATTAAATACAAGATTTTATGATTAAATCAATCGAGATTAGTTTTACAAAACGCACATTTTAGAGGTCGTACTCACTTGTATCTAGCGCTGTGTATTATGAATAGCACCCCATGTAATTATTCCGCTGCATGTATATTTTGGGGGTGTTACCAACAAGCAACTCCTACCAGGGTACTGCCCTCTATGCTCGCTAACTCATCGAATGATAGGTATTATAAGGAAAATTCAGCCAATGGCAAATGAGATAGTCCAACTTCCACCAAAATCAATCACACAATCGGTACTCCCTCAAGCACAACCTCTAACATTTGTATTGTAACCTCGCTTGTTTATATCCGTTCGGAGGATAGAACCGTACTCATATCTAAACTAAACGCGTTCCTAATGCTTTTTGCATCGGTTGCCAAAACCATTGACGTAAAAACGTGCCATACCTATCAAAATAATCGATGTTGGACACCATGATCCCGTGAAAACAACAATCTCTCGATGTACAACCTATGCTAACTTTTCCCAACTATAATCCTCTCGTATTCCAAGAACTGCGCCGATTTGGTCAACCTATTCAACTATGAACCCAAATCGCATCATGACCAACTACTGCCCTTGGCAACTTTGTTATAAAGTTCCAAAGCTATTTTCTCCCCACTTCCACATAGTATCTCAGGTTGTTGCAAATAAAACCTGACTTAAAAAGGATGACTGACGGTCTTTATGCTTCCGAGCCGCCTTCACCAATGCGCATGCAAACACTAGCTAACTAAATAGCAAATCTCTTTTTCATACCCGTGCCACCAATACACTTCCCGAACATCAATAGTGCATCTTGTCCTCTCCAGGATGCATAGAGGTACCATCGACTTAATTAGCTTCGTCCATGATCTTGGTTCTTACACCGCCCACTAATGGAACCCATATACGATCCATATAGTGTAGGCTTCCATCCTCTCTCTTTTCCATTTGTTGGTCCATACCATTCAATCCTTCAACTATCACATTTCATCTTTAAACACTTCACCTTGAGCTCCAATAATTAGTCCCTTTACTCCGGACTGAATTATCACTACAACAAAAAACACACAAGCCATCGGTCGCACTTTCACGAGGCTTCACGTCTCTCCTTTCTACTTAAAGCACAACTACTACATTTAATTTACCAGGATGGTACAATCTCATATTCATAATTCACTTAACATCCTCGTAACCATCTCCTTTGACAGCATATTCAACGTCCTTGATCTGAATATTGTGTTGAAGGCTCAAATGATCTGTATAGATAGACCACTCTTCTGTTCCGTACCAAATAATAACATCCAATCTTTAGTGCAAACACCACCCTTGACATAACGACCAAACGTCGCTAACTCTAAGTCGTGGAGTCATGTAGTTCTTCGCGGGCACTTTAAAGTATGCTTGATGCATAGGCGAATTACCTTATCATTTTGCATAAGAACACATCCCAATCCTTGGTTTGACGCATAAAATTAAACCATAAAATCTTCTATCCAATCCGATAGACAAAAATAATGGTGCATAACACAATGTCCTTCAACGATTTAAAAGCATCCTCAAGCTTCTCACCCCACTCATACTTTACTGATTCTTCTGAGTCAACGAAGTAGAGGTTTAGCAATCTTGGAGAAATTCTCGATAAAACATCTATTAATCTCAGCCAATCCCCCGAGAATGGTCTTACATCAGAGGTGTCATTAGGGTCCTTTCCAACTTTTCAACCGCCATTAATCCTTACTTGAGTCTACGGAATACCATCCCCGGTGGAAATTTAACACGTTGTCAAAGAAATGTACCTCCTTTGGCAACCGAGAACTTAGCTCGCACATGGAGAACTTCACATACATCTTATCCATCCTTAGCAAATCCAACAACAATCACAAAAGTGATTTGTTACCACATGATTCCTCCGGACGTCTTTGAGTATATCAAGATATCGTCAATAAACACTATGACGAACTTATCCAGGTATGGTTTGCATACTCGGTTCATTAAGCCCATGAAAACTGCGGGTGCATTTGTTAATCCAAATAGCAAAACCGTAAACTCAAAATGCCCATATTCATGTTCTGAACGAGGTCTTCGAGATATCATCATCATGCATCGCAGCTGATGATAACCAGATCGAAGTCTATCTTAGAGAACCTAGCGCTCCGTGAAGTTGGTCAAAGACAAAATCGTCAATCCTAGGAGTGGATAACGATTCCCTTAATGTCAACTTGTGTCAGTTCAACGATAGTCTATCACATGGCGCAACAACCCATTCCTTCTTCTATGACAACTAAATTAGAGCTCCCCATGTGAGTGACTTGGCCAAATAAATCCTATCTTACATCTCTTAAAGTTGCTTTGACAGTTCTTGCATCTACCAAAGACGCTAGTCGACATAGATGACTTTGCTACGGGCACGCTCAAGAATGAAAATCCTATACGAAAACTCTACTTGTCGTTATGGCGGTAATCCTGATAGGTCATCCGGAAATACGTCCTCGAAATCACGTACAATAGGAATATCGCTTAACGTCGTTCATTCACCTTTGTGCTCATTAACGTCTTTGTTTTCCCGACATTACATTCTCCTTGAACACAAAGTACCTTACCTTCTTCTATAGGTATCCTAACTATCTTCTCGTGACACACGATCACAGCCTTTTGGTTTGACAACCAATCCATTCCTACTATCACATCAAAACTTCCTTGTCCTAATGGTATCAAGTCTATAAGGAATATAGAATCTCCTAGCTCTAGTCTACAGCCACGGAAAATTCTATCAACTTCTTCCTTCTTACCATTAGCTACCTCTATCACAACTTAGGATTGCAATACTAGGTTTCTCATTTAATAAGGCGCAAATTTAGTGATATAAAACTAAAAACTAAAATTTCGCACCAGTAATTCAAAAAAGCACATACGTAGAGATTGTTTAAGTAATACTTACCCTCACTACTTAGGATCCTAAAGAGCATCACTAGCATTCACCTTGAAAACCCTTCCCCTAGCTCGGGATACGTCATTGCCTCGGGTGTTTCCTTTCCCTTCCAATGCTCTAGCTGAATTCCCAGATTGATTACGTCCTCGTTCACTTAGGACAATTATGGGACCGTAATGATTCCAAACTCCACACTTTATAACAGCTCTCGCACCATTTTTGGCCTAACAAGCTCGTATTGGCTTTGTCATGCCTAACCGGTGTTCCACAGTCTCTAGCACGTGACCCGGCCATTAGCAATTTGTAGAACACTAGCATGTTCTTTTTCAGCATGAAAACCATTACACCTACTACTTTGGAAAATTTCCATTTTTCCCTCTTCTAGGAGGAACAGTTTGCTACAAACCCTGGTTCCCCCTTTAGGTTTCCATTTCGTCTTTTCCACAACACTTTCTGACTTACTCGCCACCATATCCCTTTTCTTTCCTTTTCTCATAAGCCTTAGCCAAAGTACCACTAGCGGACTGCCTTATCAGTCTGTATCCTAGCAGTAAGAATAGCCATCTTGAATAGTAGCAGGTTGAGTGGCTCGAAGCATTTCACGAATCTGAGATGGCAACCCATTAATGTACCTTGTGACACACCTTACGCCTCAGGAGTTACCGAAATGTGGAACCACCTTGCCAACTCATAAATCGACACATTATCCAGCATGAATCAGCACCAATCATTGAATGATTTCCAAACTCGCCTTCTAACTTCTCAATCTCATTGCTTGGACAAAACAAAACCTGTCGATAGCAATGCCTTTGAAGTCATCCCAACGCCAATGCATACAGCCATCTCGACCTCTTGCTTGGACTTGAGTATTCCACCAAGTCAAAGCTTTGCCAATGAACGAACTCGCAGCATACTTCACCCTTTGATTAGCCAAACATCCGCTATTATCTATCACGGATTCCATCTTTTCAATCCATCTAGTCAACGCCACCGCACCACCAATTCTGTTAAAGTCTTGAGGTCCACATGCCACACATCCTTTTTAGGTGCAACCATTGTTTCCTCCACCATTTCCATTACCATTGCCATTGTTGAGGTTGTTAGTCACTTGAGTCACGATGTTCGGGATGATGTTCTGAAGTTGTTGAGCAATGATTTCCTCCACGACATCTAGAGAGGTATGTTAGTTGTCTGTATGAAACCAGTTTCTGATAAGACATAGGATTATATATATTAGACGATATACTACAGATTTCATAACCCATGATATTACATTTCCCACAATACTATATACGTACAAGCATAATCAACCAATATGTGTCAACACCAATTACATGTAATCATACTTGTAAGTCCATTTGTGTTGTGGCGCATGTATAATTATGTTGTACACTATAATTATAGATTCCCCCTTTCACGCGTGTACTCGCTCCTATTAAAACACTTCTTGAAATCAACACATCATGCAACACATAACACATTTAAGAAGGCACAAAGCACACAAGATAAACCTAAAACCACTTCATCAATAATAATAATCGTAACCGAAATAACATTCTAACATGGTTCCAAATGAAAGAAAGAAACACTAAGACATCCTAAATAAATCGATTCACGAGTAAGTCGGGATCGAGGTCTAAGTCAGCTCCCACCAAAAAAGAGTCTTCCATCGTCAGCTCATGGGTTGAATACTAGCTGTAGACTCAAGGTCTGAATCGTTAGCATCATTAATCAACCAACCATTCATGTTGCCTTCTTGTGGTAGTAATGGGTAAGGTGTAAACTTGTTCCTTTGGTCTTCCATTTGGAGTTGTGGATGATCCACGAATCCATATTTGTTGTAAGGAGGTGTCGACTCAGCTCTTCTTCTTCTTCATCCTAGGTGTGGTATTCCTGAAACCTAAAACATTCCCTTCCTCCTTGTCGATCATTTCTTCTCCGATACTCTATCACTCAATCGTTGGTCACCTACTTTCTTCATAGTCATACTCTCTTTCACTTTACACGGATATAAGTCGATGGGTCGATATAACGCTTAATCCCAGTTGAACGCATGATTCCCCAATGAAACTTACACTTTGAGGGAGACATAACTCTGTAAATAAGGAAGAGTATAAGTTCCATCAGATACTTGGCGACGAAGAAAATAAAAACTAGCATATATGTATATATATGTATCCTTACTATGAAAATAGTAAACGAAAAGCAATTTGTACTTCAATATATATATATATATATATATATATATATATTAGTATATATATATATAGTATATAAATATATATATAGTATAATTAACATACGTATACACGCAAGCACATAGTTCCTAAATATTATAAGAGGTTCTGAGTTATAGTCAACCAAGGCCAATACTGCTAGTTTCTCTGTAACCTTGGCTCTGATACCAATCTGTCACAATCACACCCCGCCAAGGCAGAATCGCAAGCTGATCAATAGGCATCAACCACAATACAAGGATTCCAATAGAGAAAACTAAAAAATGACATTCATTAAAATTCAAGATCCAAGATTGTATGACAACGAGCCCAAAATAAGAATCCAAACATAAAATGCCATGAAGAACAAAACATGACAAGATTCAAATGAAAACCTAAAACAGATAAACCATAGAACTCCGCAAGCAAGCCTATGGTCCAGCTAACTCCACTTCCTAACTCTTCACATGTTTTGCTCACCTAAAATGATGCTAAAAACGTCAACATAATTGTTGGTGAAAGTTATAGGTTTAAGACTCACATTTACGAACATATATGCTTGGCTATTCTATCACAAAAATAAATTCACATATATCTGGGGTGGATCATACCCCTCCACCTAAAAAATCTCAGCGCAAGACTGACCCACTTGAACTAGCAAAGTCCGGATTCGTGTCCACACAAGGTCATGTCCCATACCTCAGCATACACAAGCCTTACCACAATTAATAATCCACATAGTAATTACCCCTAAAAAGGTGGTTATCAACACTTAAAAACACATATCACGGTTCATAATTCAAAAACAGTTTTGCATCATTTCCATCTCAAAATATAAGTAAAAAGTAAGACTGTAAAACTCACCTGATGCAAAGCAAATTCTAATTCTTTCACTTAATCTTGCAAAGAATCTAAACAAAACAATACACATATATGTTGCCATCGATTAGGTCATACACCCAAGTCGATGTATCAATCACAACGATGGATACTCTATAATCTATCTTGATTCAACTCTTTTATATACTCCTCATACTTGCTAACCTCAAATTACCTCACAAACTTTACTTCTCAACTTTCTGTTTTTTACTCAGTTTTTATAGTCACAAGATGACTCTAAATAAAATACTTAAACACCGAATTGGTTCTTCTGCTCACATCCTATATCTCCCCAATGAGTTGTGAGCTTCTAAGATTTTTGGATAAAAATAATAGTGAGTGTAACCATTTTATAAATATTCAACATCACAAAGTGTCCAGAATCATAAACATCATGAACTTGCTACAGTAGCAAGCCCATTAATTAAAAAGACGTTTTGATATGGTTTTGACCTCACAAACACAACTCAGAATCTTCCTCGAAAACTCAGTTTTGACAACGAATCTTGTTTGATTAATTTGACTAACTTCTACTCACTTTTAATTCATGAAACCACTTAAGTTGGAAAGTAGACTATCTGTAGTTAATTTTAGGCTCAAGAAAATTAATAAAAGCTATCCGTATGACCGAGATATGGCTCTCGCAAGATGACCTAAAATTCTGCCCAGATTTCTATTTTGAATTTAGCATAATTAACCCTAATTAACTTACCCAAAACCCTAATTATTAACCCTAAAACGATTTTTGATGATCAAAACCTCTTAAGTACAGATTATTTACAATAACCTAATCCACCCTTAATGATTGTTACGTTAAATAAAATCAATTGAATTGAAAAAGGATTTAGAAAACATTACATTAACTCTTGAAAATCAAAACCCTAAAATTTTTTGGGTTTCCCTATGTTCTTTGTGTTGTTCGACCGGCCAAGGAGAGAGGAGATGAGAAAAAGGTGATTTTTGATTAAGTTATGATTTTTATTTATAGGCTTAGGAAAAGATAATTACCAAAAACAAGTTGTAATCTAATTGGGATTCTTTCCCTTTTTTTTCTTCCCTTATTCGGCCGATCCACACAACCACCCTTTTAATTATATTTTTTCTTTTGTTTATTTATTATACATTTACTTTAATTCTAAGTAAAAACTTTTAATTATTTTGCTAAACCTTGAATTTTCTAACTAGTTTTCAAACTAACATTCGATTCTAACTATTTTAAAAAATAGAAAGTACTCTACAATCTATAAAATACTAAACTAATCTATATAATAATATACATATACATAGTACGTACACAGAATATTACTTACACGACATTTGAAACTACGCAAAGCTTTCAAATGATTTCATTTCCACAAGTACCATGATTCATCACTCATGTACTTCCATCTCATACATATATAAAACACAAAAAACACATAATGACACACAGAAACTGAATTATACAAGCTTTAACTAACCTGCTAAAATCTTATTTATCACATGTACTATCAAGTGTCACAAGTGTAGAAAGATTGGACATAAGGCAAGGTACTGCAAGGAGAAGAATGTTGCCACGGGTGCGAATGCTCTACCCATTCTGACTTGTTATGATTGTGGTGAACAAGGTCATACTAGGAACCGATTCCTAAGGAAGGTTAAGCAAGAGGAAGTGGGAGAAGTTCGTGGTCGAGCTTATGCTATTAAGGATGCTGAGCCGAAGGGTCCGAATGTGGTTACTGGTACGTTTCTGCTTAATAACCGCTATGCTTTTGTTTTATTCGATTCGGGTTTCGATAGGAGTTTTGTGGATACTAGATTTAGTTCCATGCTTAATATCGATCTGATTAAAATAAGAGCTAGTTATGAGGTAGAGTTAGCTGATGGAAGGGTAGTTAGTACGAACACTGTTTTGAAAGGTTGCACTTTGAATTTAGTGAACCATATTTTGGAAATCGATCTTATGCCGATTGAGCTTGGTACGTTTGACGTCATAATCGGTATGTATTGACTTGTCAAGCACGATGCTGTTATCGTCTGTGGCGAGAAAGTTATTCGTATACCGTACGGAAACAAGATGTTGATAGTCAAAAGTGACAAGGGTGTGTCTCGATTAAAAGTCATATCTCGTATTGAGGCCCGTAAGTACTTTGAGCGAGGTTCTCATTTATTTTTGGCACACGTGACGGAGAAGAAATCAAAGGAGAAACGATTAGAAGACGTGCATGTAATTCGTGATTTTCCTGAGGTGTTTCCTGAGGAGTTGCCAGGACTACCACCGCCGAGGCAAGTAGAATTTCGAATTGATCTAGTACAGGGGCTGCACCTATTGCACGTGCACCATATAGATTGGCACCGTCTAAGATGAGAGAATTGTCGGTACAATTGCAAGAGCCGCTGGAGAAAGGATTTATTCGTTCGAGTTCATCACCGTGGGGAGCACCGGTGTTGTTTGTGAAAAAGAAAGATGAATCTTTTAGAATGTGTATAGATTATCGCGAGTTGAACAAGTTGACTATCAAGAATCGTTATCCTCTTTCGAGAATTGACGATTTATTTGACCAACTGCAAGGTTCGAGCGTGTATTCTAAGATCGATATGCGATCAAGATATCACCAGTTACGCATTAAAGAAGAAGACATTCCAATTACTGCATTTAGAACTCGGTATCATCACTTTGAGTTCCAAGTGATGCCGTTTAGATTGACTAATGCGCTAGCTGTATTTATGGACTTGATGAACCAAGTATGCAAGCCATATCTTGATAAGTTTGTCATTGTGTTCATAAATGATATTTTGGTTTATTCCGAGGATGAAGAGGAGCATGGGAACCATTTGAAGACTATTTTGGAACTGCTCAAGAAAGAGAGATTGTACGCCAAGTTTTCAAAGTGTGATTTTTGGCTAGATTTGGTATAATTTCTTGGTCATGTGATTGATCATAGTGGTGTTCATGTTGATCCTGCCAAGATCGAAACCATTAAGAGTTGGGCTGCACCAACAACGCCAACAAAGGTGAGGCAATTTCTTAGATTGGTTGGGTACTATAGAAGGTTCATTAAAGGTTTTTCTTTGATTTCTAAGCCACTGACTAAGTTGACTCAGAAAGATAAGAAATACGAGGGGGGAAAAGAAGAAGTGAAAGCTTTTTAGACACTGAAGCAGAAGTTGTATAGTGCACCAATCTTAGCGTTGCCCGAGGGATCAGATAATTTTGTGGTGTATTGTGACGCATCACTTAAAGGTTATGGAGCTGTATTGATGCAAAGAGAGAAGGTGATAGCGTATGCTTCTAGACAATTGAAAGTCCATGAAGAGAATTACATTACTCGCGATTTAGAGTTAGGAGCCGTTTTTTCGCTCTTAGATTATGGAGACATTATTTGTATGGAACAAAGTATGTGGTTTTCACTGATCACAAGATCCTACAATATATTTTGAATCAGAAAGAGCTGAACTTGAGACGACGGAGATGGATTGAGTTGTTGAGTGATTATGATTGTGAGATACGGTATCATCCTGGAAAAGCGAATGTTGTGGCTGACGCCTTAAGTCGAATAGAAAGGAATAAGCCGTTGCGTGTTCGAGCTTTGATGATGACTGTTCATAACGATCTACCAAAGTAGATTCGTGAAGCTCGGGAGGAAGAAATGAAAAGAGAGAATGTGAAGGCATAAAATTTAGGGAGATTAATTAAGCAAATATTCAAGTTTCGCCCTGATGGAACATGTTGTTTTAGGAATCGTGTTTGGTTGCCGCGATTTGGTGGATTGAGGGATTTGTTTATGCATGAGTCGTATAAGTCCAAGTATTTCATCCATCCGGGATCGAACAAGACGTATCAAGATTTGAAGCCGTTGTACTGGTGGCCGAATATGAAAACGAATATTGCCACGTATGTTAGTAAATGTGCGAAGGTCAAAGCTGAGCATCAAAAACCATCTGGGTTGCTGCAACAAACTGAGATTCCAGCTTAGAAGTGGGAAAGGATTACTATTGATTTTGTGAGTGGATTGTCAAGAACGCCGAGTGTGTATGATACAATTTGGGTTATTGTCGACCGACTGACCAAATAAGCTCATTTCCTACCAATGAAGAAAACGGATAGTATGGAGAAGCTTACGCAACTGTATTTGAAGGAAATAGTATGTAGGCATGGTGTTCCTGTTTCGATCATTTCGGATCAAGATAGCTATTTTACGTCAAGATTCTAGAGATCGCTTCTGGAAGCGTTGGGGTACCACCCTCAAACGGATGGTCAAAGTGAGAGGACTATACAAACACTAGAAGATATGTTGCGTGCCTGTGTGATTGACTTTGGAAGTAGTTGGGATCGCCATCTGCCATTGGTCGAGTTCTCATACAACAATAGTTATCACGCGAGCATTAAGGCTGCACCATATGAGGCTTTGTACAGACGGAAATGTAGATCACCTGTATGCTTGAGTGAGGTTGGGGATAGCCAACTCACCGGTCCAGAATTGATCCGTGATACGATCGAGAAGATCGTCCAGATTAAGAACCGTTTATTAGCTGCCCGTAGTCGCCAGAAGAGTTACGCAGATAGGAAAACTAAGACGTTGGAATTTGAAGTTGGTGATATGGTACTACTCAAGGTATCCCCATGGAAGGGCACTATACGATTTGGAAAGAGCGGAAAGCTAAGTCCACGTTACATTAGGCCATTTAAGATTCTAGCTAGAGTTGATCCTGTAGCTTATACGTTAGAGTTGCCTGAAGAGTTGAAATGGATTCATAATATGTTTCATGTTTCGAATCTTAAGAAGTGTTTAGCAGAAGGCGATATGGTTGTTCTGATCGATAAGATTCAACTTGATGATAAGTTGCATATGATCGAAAAGCCAGTAGAAGTTGTTGATAGAGAGGTCAAGCGACTTAAGCAAAGTAGGATACCTATAGTTTAAGTTCGTTGGAATTCGCAAAGAGGTCCAGAATTTACTTGGGAACGTGAGGATCAGATTAAGAAAAAGTACCCTCATCTCTTTACAAGTAAGGACGAAGCAAAGAAAGCGGATTAGTCGAGCTGAGCACCGAGACGGCGCTCCCTAAAGGAGGGGAGAATGTAACAAGTCGAGTTTCAGGTCAACGTTTATCCCGAGCTAAGATAATTATTTTTGCTACGTAAATAATTATAGTCGTTTATACTATATAAGGTTTGATGAGAATTTCTATTTATAGGGTAATTTCATGCCGTAATTGAGTTTCTATTCGTTTTTAGCGTTTAAGAAAGTCAAAAAAATTTATATTGTTGCCCCGAGAGAGTAAATATGTTATTTTTGTATTTTACAATGTTTCCTTGAGTTTTTGTAAAAACGTTTTAAAATAAAATTAGTGGGACAGATTTAAAATATTTATTAACGAGGTGTAACCCGAGTTGTTGGCCGACTTTATTTATAAAAGAAATGCATTGTACTACTTTTAAAAGAGATTAAGGATGGCGGGACCTAGATTGCCAAATTTCTAAAGTTATCTTCTATAAATAGAAGACACACACACTTATTTTCTTTTTACAAAAAAAAATCTATTCCTTCCTCCTCCATAGCTCTCTTCGATCGGCCACCCAAACACCACACTTTTCCGGCTTATTTTTCGACATGCATTACAATCAAATTATATACTCTTAATCCTTGTTTCAAGAGCTACAAAACCCACTATAAAAACCTCACATGCAATAAGTTTTGAAGAAGTTGAATTTTTGGTGTGTTCTTGCTAGGTTTGAGTATAAGGGGGTGTTTAGATTAGCTAGATTGTTGTTATTTTAGTGTTGGTTGATTAAAAAAGGGTTTGGTTTGGTTTGTTGGGTTGCGTCCGATTCTAAGCTCTAAGGGGAAGCCATAGTTTGATTTTCTTGATAACATTGCAAGCTTTTAGTTGTGTTTCTTGTTTGATTAAAGTGATTTAATTGTGAATATTACGTGTATTATGATTATTGCTAGATGATTCAAGTACGAAAAATATTGAAAGTGTGTTTAGTCATTGACTAAAGTTTGATGGTTTTGGTAAAATTATATAGACTAGTTAAGCATATTTTGATAGTCGGATTATGTCAAAAATGTAGTTTTCATAGGTTTTGGGTTGACCATGTTTGACCAGAGAGTTTGACTTGACCGTAGCGAGCCAAGAAATTTTTGAAAGTTATTTTTGATTATGTTAAGTGATAGTGTTCGCCCTAAGCTCCGTTTCGCTAGGTGAATCGTCACGTAACTTTTAATAACGAACGTTGTACGGCCGAGTCAAGTTTGGGTATTTCTGGGGTAAAAAGTCAACTATGAAGTTTGACTTTTGAAAGTTAAACTTACGTAAACTTTCGAATAAAGTCTATAATGAACAAAGGGTTCGTAATGTTAGTTAACTGATAACGAAATATGAAGTTTGGATTATATTATCGTTACTTTTGGTAACTTTCTAAAAATGGAAACTTTATGAAAAATGTTGTAATTTTGTTAAGCGCGTCAAGGTGAAATGTTTTGCGTCGCACTTGGAGATTGTAGTGTATGATTGTATGTACGTAATATTAATATATATATAAGCAAGTATGTAATATATGCTTTATTACTTTGAGTCACGTACCGCTATATATGTATTATATAGGTCGCGGTTAAGACGTGAAGCTATTTGCGCTTGTTGACTTGATTGATTTGG
>BQNB010003554.1:0-114051 GCA_026074375.1 Tanacetum coccineum
CATACGTTTACCTATTAAACTACGAGCTATATTGAACAGTAAAATACATGGGGTGACCAAGTCTTTTTCTAATATCTAACATAAAGTAAAGTTTTTAAGATTAGACAATGGTACTGGAATAGTCAATTAAGAGTGTTTGGCTTATCTAAGAAAACATGGTATTGTGCACCAGAAGTCAATGGTGTACACACCTCAGCAAAATGCTATTGTAGAAAGGAAACATGGGCATCTCTTAGACACAACAAGAGCTTTAAAGTTTCATTCTGGCCTTCCTAATAAGTTTTAGGGAGACTGTGTTCTTACAACCACTTATTCGATTAATAAAATGCCTATGAAAAATACTTGATTGGAAAACTCCTTTTGAGATGCTACATGGGAAAGCTTCTAGTTATGAACAGTTGAGGGTCATGGGTTGTCTGTATTTGGCAACCATTACCAAGCCTCATAAAGATAAGTTTTTTCCAAGAAGCACCAAATTAGTTTTTATTGGTTACTCACCTGGTCAAAAGGGGTACAAGCTTTATAATCTTGAGACACATGAAGTGTTTTGCAGTAGAGATGTATTTTTTCATGAAATAGTCTTTCCTTTCAAACAAGGTAGTCTTGTTAATACTTTTTCTCCTACTACATAACGGCCAAGTGAGATAGGAAGTCAAGATGATGATCCATTACCTTGTTTTGTTCCCAATCCAACGCCTGAACTAGTTGTTTCAAACACTCCTGAGCATGAAAGTGGTTCTTCTGAAAGCCTTAACTATGAACAACAAAGTTCTATTCTTACTACTGCTATGCTAAATCTAGTTCCTCCTGCTAGAAGATCTTTAAAGGCAAGCTCTCAACCAGTTTGGTTAAAGGATTTTGTTAGCTTCAAACACAAAGCTGGAATGGCCACTTCTAACAATTCTAATCCCAAACACCCTATTTATCCTCTGTTTCAAACAGAGGATTTTGAGCATTATCCTAAAGACTATGTTTCCTTCTTAGCAAATGTTTTAGCAATCAAGGAACCTCTTTTCTACTTATAAGAAGTTATTGATCCTAAGTGGGTTGAAGCTATGAACAAAGAGTTACAGGCACTTGAAACAAATGATACTTAGACTTTAACTGAGTTACCAAGTGGTCATATAGCAATTTCATCTAAATGGGTGTACAAAGTGAAATTCTTTCCTAATGGAACAGTAGATAAGTACAAAGTAAGGCTTGTAATAAGGGGTTTTAGTTAGAAGGAAGGCTTGGACTACAAACACACTTTTTCTCTAGTGGCTAAAGCAGCCACAGTAAGAGTATTAATTGTAATTGCTACAGCCAAAGGATGGCCTTTACACCAATTGGATGTGAATAATGCTTTTTTACATGGATTTGTGGATGAAGAAATCTATATGAAGTCACTTAAAGGTTATACTAAGGCTAAACCTGGTCAAATTTGCAAGCTTAACAAATCTCTCTATGGTCTTAAACAGGGATCAAGGCAATGGAACTTTGAGCTTTCAAATTTTTTGCTTTCTTTGGGGTTTACTCAGTCAAAGCATTATTTTCCTTGTTTGTCAAAGCACAAGGAGAACAATTTACAGTGGTTCTAGTATATGTTGATGATATTCTCCTAACTGGAAACTCTATGCAAGTTATTACTGATACTAAGAATGCCTTGGATCAAAAATGTACCATTAAGGATTTAGGATTGGCAAGGTATTTATTGGGCATTGAAATGTGCAATACTGTTCAAGGTACTTATTTGCATCAAAGGAAGTATATTCTTGATTTGCTGCAAGATGCAAGCTTGACAACAGCCAAACCAACTCCTTTCCCTCTTCCACAAAACCTGAAGTTAGCATTGAATAAAGGTAATCTTATTCCTGATGCAGAATCTTACAGAAGACTGGTAGGAAGACTTTTGTATCTTTCTATGACTAGACCAGACATCTCCTATGTTGTTCAGCATCTTAGTCAATTTAACTCTTCACATAAAGAGCCTCATTTTTAAGCTGCTATGCATTTGTTAAGATACTTAAAGGGCTCTATCAATAAGGGTCTTTTCTATCCAGTGCAGTCCAATTTAAAGGTTATTGGTTTCTCTGATGCTGACTAGGCTTCTTGTATTATGACAAGAAAGTCTCTTACTGGTTATTGTATTTTCTTGGGTCATTTATTAGTGTCTCCGGCTTATGACTAAGACAGCTTATAGTTTCTAGATCTTCACAAATGTTGAGTATAGAAGCATGAACAGCCAACATTGTGAGATTGTTGGCTCACTTACTTAAATTAAAGGACTTGCATTATTCGGTTAAGGTTTCTATTTCTTTTGTTTTTGACAACAAGGTACAGTGCTCAGAATAGCAGCAAATCCTTGCTATCATGAAAGAACTAAGCATCTGGATATTGATAGTCATTTCACTAGGGACAAAGTTCAGGAAGGCTTTCTACAAACTGCTTATATTCCAACTTCTCTCCAGCTTGTAGACATCATGACAAAGGCATTAGGAGGTTCTCAACATTCTTCTCTGTCTCACAAGTTGGGCTTTCAATACCTTCCAACTTGAGGGGAGGGTAAAGAGTATTATCATGTTTTTAACACTTTTGTATAGTTAAAGGACTAAAGATGTAACTATTATTTAAAAGTTTGTTAGATAGCAGTTATAGTTTTGCCGCCTATATAATGGTTTAATCACCATTTCATTTGTAACTTTGTAATCACAATTCTCTTTCAATAACAAATCATTTACTTTTATCTTTGCTTCCGCTACATTTGATAGATATCTCAAATCGACTACTATTGTTATTGACGCAAAACGGATATAGTTATAAGCTATACATCTGGAAACCAAATTTATGAATTGTGATATATTCTTAGGGTCCATTTGGTTTGTGGGGTTAAGCTTTAGGATAAGACTTAAAATAGAATATCATTGTTTGGTTGTATATATCTACTGTTAAGGTTGGGACTCCAACCCTCAAAGTTAGGCATCATGAAAAGTCACCCTTACAATCGGGGTTAACACAAGATTGTCAGGTTTCTCATTTTATGTGAGCCCATGTACAACATCTACCTCTTATTTATTTTTTACCAAATACTTTTTTTAAAAATTTAATTATATATTATTTTTTTAATAATTTATTTATATTTTCTCTTTTTTACTTTTAAATCCAAATCCAAATCCTAACCCAAATTTAAATCCAAATCCAAATCTTAAGATTGGTGATTTGCACACTCTACTTATTGATTTGCACACTCAAATTATATGTGTCTTAACATTTATACCCTTATATCATTTAGTGGAGTGTGCACATATTAAGGGTATAATAGTCATGACACGCATATTTTTGAATGTACCAATCAATTTATAGAGTGTGAAAATCATCACCCAAATCTTAATCCTAAATCTATCTACAAACCAAACGGACCCTTAGAGTTCACGTTTTTATAATACAAGACCGAAAGATAATATCCTTATATACATCTTCAAATTTTTTAATAGATCTTATTATACCTTATGTATTAATAGGTAAGATCATTCCCCGAGGCAACATTAATGCACTTAATATAATACCCGCCTGACCCGGATTTCTTAAGGGTTTTATTATTATATACTGCTACGTACCTGGACCCATGACTCATCTCCCCTAAGCCATTATCTCTCTTTTCTCTCATTCTCCTGAAACACACATACTCAGATCCTCATCTCTCTCTACAAGATACTGGATCTCACATACAAAGATCAATTAAGGCAAGATCAATTGAGTCCAACTACTCGAGTTTAAGATGGGGAAGAAGAAAGATTCATACAAAACATGGTGTCCCACAAATACATACTCTCGAACCATCTTCTTCCTTCTATTTTTCCTCAACCTCCTTGCAAATTCCGCCAGATACTCACAACAAAAAAAGTTAACTTAAAGCAACCGCCGACGATTAGGTCTGATTCTATCTTTGCATGTTTACTCTTAATTTTTTTAGTTTTTATGCTCCTATTAGAAGGGTTTAATTTCTTTAATCTTAATTTATAGTTTTGTGTTTATAAAGATTAAATTTTATTTGATGATTATTGGTTTATACTATTTTGGATTGTGGGAGGATGTGGGTATTTGATTTTACATATATCGCTTTATGTCAGAGTCTCATCTTTCTTTGTTATCTTTCCAGTGTTGTTGAGGTTGTGAGAACCAAATTTAGGATGTTCGCACATAACGAAACAATATGTGGGGTGCTCGAAGCAAGTAGAAGAGGCAAACAAGAATTGGTTAGTTTGTTTCTTTTACCATATAATATCTTAATTCTTATAATCATGATTCAGTTTAGATATATAAATTTATTACATGAAAGCTTATGAAAAACACATTGTACTAAATTGGCCACCTATTTGGTTTTATGGCTCTACAATTTGGACTTACATGGTCAATTTGTAGCACTACTAATTCTTTTTCATTTATTTGCTCTAATTGAATTAGAATTGCTTTTACAAATAGTGACTTTTTCTAGGGTCAATTGTACTTTTGTTGTATATTATTAGTCTGTTATTTTAAATATATATGTGGAATTTAACCTGCTGTTAGGCAGCAATGTATTTAGTATGTTGAATATCTTAGACATGTACACACATCTTATATGAGCAACGTTTGGTGTGGTAAATGAGTTTTGGTATGTAAAAATATCAACTCCTATTTCGTGATGTTTACTTTCGAACGCTTCGAGCAGTTCTTTACGCATTTACCCTTTGTTCAGGTCTCGCTTCAGCTTGGTGATATATTGTAAGAGCATAAGAGTAGGCTACACCACTGCCTGCACTCGAAAGATGAACCAAAGGAAGAAGATGCCCCAGTTAGACCCACGAGAGAAGCAAAGGTAAATGGTTCGTATGTATTACAATATATATTATCGGTTAGCTTTTGTCACGTGGGTATAAAAGAACTGATTACCAACACCACACATGAATTGTCTTAAGCTTATAATACAACAATTGGTGATATCGAATATATGTGTACTTCATTGAAAAAAGTTACGTACAATTGGCTATCTAATCCTGTTGTACTTTATTGGCTGCTTAAAATGCTATTGTATAGGAAGTCACGGTCATTTTATTTAGCAGTCAATGTAGGGTGTACAATAAATAGAATAAATTAGCTGCACTTTACTAACTTTGTTTAGCATCACTTAGATGTATGTTAGTGCGACTCCAAAACTTTTAAAATATAGTTACGGTTAAAAGAAAATTACATTTCCTACGCCTAATGAATTTTGGTGGATTGGTGGTGATCAAACAGGTAAATTTTTATAAACTTTGTACCCAAAATGTTTTTGGTAAATTGACCCACTTTGACCTCCCTAATTTCTATCCTGTCGGGTTAAAATAACATACCAAAAAATATACATCCACAACTCTAGAAAGCCAGTCGTGTAAATGTCTTGCATATTTATGAAGGGTCTCAGCAATTGATTGCATTTTTTTAGCTTTCAAACTCGCATCAGCAGCAGCCTCAAATAACCAAGATAGTTGAGTTGAAAACCGAGTGGCACCATAAAATGGTCGGATGCGAGCTAAAGCTGAATCTCAAATGGAAGCAACGTGAAAGAAAGACTTCAAGACAGCGCGTCATACATTATTGCAGGTATTATGCTATATTGATGAAGTAGGAAACGTGTATTGAAAATTACGTATTCAGTAGGGCATTGTATAGGGCATTGGGGATATGATGTATTGATTAAAAAAATCAATCTTTTGAGCTAAGGAATATTAATTTGGTATGAGGGTTTTGTCGAGTTTGACTAATTTATGGGGGTGTTTGGATTGGTCTGTTTTCTTGGCTTATGGACTTTTTGATATTGGAAAAGCTCATGAACTTGCGTTTTAGGTGGGTGTATGAGGTTATCAGGTTGAGTTTTAGAACTTAATCAATTCATTTGCTAAAAAAGTTAGCTTATGTGATTTTTCTAAGTTCAGACAAGCCCATAAAATAGGCTAATCAAAACACCCTAAAACTAAGGTGATAATATATAGAAACAATATAAGGTGTGGAACACTTGGAGTTAACTGATGCATTCCCATTAAAAAAAATGAAACACTTAGAGGTGATTATTAGTTGCTTTGATTAATAGGACTATGAGATTGGTTATTAAGAGGGCTAATGCTTATTTGCTTATTGCATTTTATAGCAAACGGGTCATTTCGAGTGTTTTGGGTCAATTCTCAGTAGCTTGGTTCTATGTAAGCTTTAGAGAAATTGCTTTGGTTGAAGCAAAAGATAAAAAGGAAAATTGCATTCGGTTATTTGAATAAGATAGAAAACGAACCATTTTAGATTAGTACAGTAGCTAACTAGATATGTTTATTTTTTCTTACCATTAAGTTAAGTTTGTAGTATATAAAATTTAACCAAACGCCCCATTTTATACAAATCCTAATCGTGGAAAACAAATGTCAAAGTATTAAGTTATGTCTAAAAGGCATATTGAAGTAATGTTACTGATTTTTTACTAATATATTGTATGCGTTTTGAAACAGGAAACATATCAATACATGCCAGGCTTATCACAAACACGTTTTTGTCTTTCTTTTCTTAAATTTCATAAATATGGTCTGCGACCTTTTTATGGCGTTTTCATTTCACCTAATTTTTTAAGTTTACCCATTTGACACGTTTGAGGCAATGTGTAACCCAATTGGCCCATTCCTTAGTTTCTTATTCTTCAGGTTATAGAGTTATAATAAACAGGACATATACTTTTTTCCCAAAGTAAATCCCAAACATCACATGCCTTCCATATACACCAACATACATTACTAACAGTGCGACATCTATTTTTTGCAGGAACACGACCACAAGACATCATAGAAGAAATGGCACAAACAATCGTCTCAACCATGGCCGGCCACAAGTTTAAAACAGAAATGGCAACAAAGGAAAGTACAAGCAACACAACAACAACAGAAGCAAAAGCAATCCCAACAAAAAGGTCTCTCATACCAGAATTATCATCAGATGCGAAATAAAACAAAGAAGACTAGCAAACACAATGCATCCTTTTGTTATCTAATCTACATAAAAACACAAAGCCTTAACATGTAATTTTGAAACGACACAAAGCAGTTGTCACCACAGACAAAACATAAACTGATATGCTAACTCTAATAGCGAATGAAAGATCAACCGATAGCGGAAAAATCCAGCCAGGTACCAACTATATCTCCATGACCATTTTTAAAACACGTTTATACATATTCTGTAATCACTATGTAAACCAAAAGAAAAATCCACCCTTGAAATGTGCCACAACCTCCTTTCAAAACTTGATTTAAAGATATTCATCTACAATTAACTATCCAAGAAATTAGTGCATCTTTACATTGCACACTTAGATATATGATTCGTTGTCAAGATATTAGACATGACATGTCATTAAAATTTGTATTAGCATAATCAGAAATGAAGATTGTTTTTGCGATGGCAAATAGTTTTTCAAAAGCTTAATAGTAGCTACATGAGACATAAAGCCCGATATAATCAACGACTAAGCCTGTTTTTCAGTATCTATTTTGTGGTCTAGCAATGTATATGGTTTATTCTTCTTTACTTTTATTTTCTTATATTTTCTAGAAAAAAGGAAAAACAAGCAGCGGGTTTCCTACTGCTACCACGAGCTGTTGCTGCAAAGGAATATCCTGGGCTCAGAGGGGCCATCAAGGCACTACATGCAACTAGTCTGGTATGTAATAGTTTTATCAGTCTTAAAGTTTAAATCTTTTGTATATATCAGTTGATTATGACAAATTCGAAGATAAAATGCTTTATAAACTGTGATTTTAATGGAATCCTTTGTAAATTGCTTAAAATCTATTGTGAATTGCTTAACAGTCAATTGATTTGGCCACATTACTTTTGAAATGCAGAAAACCAAAATGAACAAAGTTAAGAGCATGTTAATTTTTTGAGCAACTAAAAGTGCAGCAAATACTATTGTTGTCTATTGCAGGTGTACTTTTCATGATACTCAGACTTCAAGTGGATATCATATTGGTGTCGAAAGTTATCGATGGAGTCAGTAGACATGGTGTGCATAACCAAGACGAATTCACATTATTTCTGTATGCAAATTCATTTGTGACTATATTACCTCAACTTATGACAATTCTTCTTTAATTTATACTTACCTACTTTATTAACACATATTAGTATTAACGTAAAACCCCGCGCTCTGCAGCGGAGCGCGGGTTGAAAACCTTGTTGATGTTATTTGTGAAGGCTATATTTAGTATCTCAAGAGAACTTTAAAATTTAGAAAGAGAAGTTAGAAAATTTCAATCAGGTATGTTTGACTCGAAGTAGTGTGGAGCTTTTTAAGATGGTGAGCGGTGAGTAATGATTATTTTGATTTTTAGTGCTCGTTTGACAAATGAAGCGGTAAACATTTTGATTTTTATTGGTCGTTTGGCAAATCAGCAATGAGATGTGCTATTTTTTAGGAATGCTAATTTTAAGTGCTTGTTTAAGAAACTTTGGTAAAGGAGTGGTGAGCTGTGAAAACTAGGGGGTCAAGCCGAGCTCGAGCTTGACAGGGCTTGAGCTTGGCTCAAATATTATAAGGTAGACTTGATAGCTTGACGAGCTCTAATCATCGAGGCTTGAGCTCAGCTCAAGTTAAGCTCGAGATCGGCTCGAAAAGCTTGAATTTATATATAAACATTAAATTTGATTGCAAAACTCATCGATAAAATTTAAGAAAATACTCGCTGAGCTCAAGAGCAAATAACTAATATGAAACATTCGGGAAACTTAGGGTCTAAATTACCCTTTTATAAGTATTTAATTATTATACCAATATTCACGTTATCTCTAAGATTTGTACAGAATATGTATAACAAAAATGTATATGTTCTTTAAGGCTCGAAAAGCTCGATAAAAGCTCGATCTCGAGCTATTAAAAGCTCGAACTCGACTTGTTATGTGTTTTAAGCTCGTTTATTGGGCTCGGGCTTGAGCTCGACAAAAGCTCGACTCCGATCCGACGTCTAGACTCAAGGTTGCTGATAAAAGCTTGGTTGTTTGCACCCTTGGGAATCACTCTACCGCTCACAACTACTGTAACTGCCACAGCTTTGGTTATTTTCAACATCACAACCATTAATCTAATGAGGGTGCACCATTTTGCCTACGTTGCAAAAATTTAGCAATCATATTAACTGATAAAAATTATTTAAACCTTAATTTGGCCAGCCTTGTTAAACAATGAAAACACCATAGGATATCACGTTTATTGATTGAATAATATAGATTACAATACATATAAAGCCGAACCTGAACCCACAGACTAGTCGAGCCTTATAGTCTATTGCCTAATACTCCTTCGCAATTCAGCGTCGAAACCGTCAAAGCTCGAATTGGAGTGTCAAGTATAATTACTAACGAAACAAAGATAAAGATAGATATTTAGATAAAGAATCAAAACTTTAATGATAACCATTCGTTGTGGATATACGTAATCTGAAAAAGAGAGATTTTTTTCCGATGACTTTCAGGACTTATAATGGCAAGTGAAGGCACGCCCGACCGGTAGAGGCGGCGATTGTGGTAGCATTTTCTTTGGATTTAATTACGAATCCATAGTCGTTGACGGCGCTATCTAACTCTTATTGGGTTGAGCTTTTAAGCATATAACTATGAGCAAATTTGTTCCCCGAACAATCCCTGGTTTTTTACGGCTTTCTTTTAGGCCAAATCAGCAATTCGGTACGCTTTTTATTCGAAATTAAAATTACGAAGCAATGGTGCTGGGAAAGGCTTTAGCAGTTATGGTCGAAATATGTGCAGCTAGGGTTTAATTCAAAATTGATTTTTTAACGAACGAATAAATGACAACAGCTAGGTTTGACCAGTGGCATTGAGGGGGCGACTTTATAATCTATCGCCTAATAAAGCTCTTGAATATTTGTTTAGTTTACATAATGTGTTAAAAATAAAAATATACGTGTCAAGTTAGTTGCTTTGTGAGAAGTCTATTACGACCCCTTAGATCGTTATTAAGACTCAACCAGGATATAGTAACAATGATTAATTAAACATGCATACGAATAAACTAACATAGAGTCAAAGTTACTTTAGGTTTTTTATTTTATTCATCACAGCCCCAAATACTATTGATAGAATAGATAGGTTACTCTAACTAGTACAGGGATTTACATTATTGAGGCTTAAATCTATAGGCGTCTACAACTATATAGCTAACTTGCTAAACGTGTACACACATAAGCTTTCTTTTTAGTCGACTCTCATGAGAACACACACTTTTCTGGATGGTAAAACCAAACGTCTTTCCCTTTATATAGAGGGCTTACAGAAAACTAGGGGGTTTACTTAGGAAGCATAACTTAGATTTCACTTAAGTCACTATTTGTTTCATTTTTTTTTGGTTAAAAAGGTTACCCCGATTGGTTTCATCTTTCTTTCAATTTGCATATTTAGTTTTGTTTATTCATCAAATCTTATGATCCCAACGATCTTCCCCTATTTGATATTACAAAAACCATTTCATGTTGAAACAATCTTCAAAGCTTCCCCTTGACTTAAGATCTTCTTGAACATGCCACCACACATAATAAGTTGCAAACCATATCTTTTGTAGTCTTCTTCCCCTTTTTGTAATCATCCAATAGGGGTCTTCTGTAGATAAGCAACTTGTAAACACTTATCCTCAAGTGGTGCATGTAGATGGTTAAAACATTTAATCAATTAAGCTTCCCTGAAACCAATATGTTTAACCCCAATCTCTTGGAATGTCAAACCTTTGTTGGCCTTCTATGTAGTGATCTATTATGAAGAAAAACTGAGTTTAACGAATTGATGAAGAAGTAGAATCTCCCAAACTTGTGTCTTATGTCTTGCACTATCCACGTGACGTCGAACTTATAAATACATCTATGAAATATAAGTAGACCGCAACCTCTTGACAAAAATCCTCATCTTCTATGAGACATATACTAAGTGATAGCAAATGTGAGCATTGCAGCACCATAAGAAAAAATCACACACCTTGCTAGATTTTGACCAAGTATTTCGTCACCACCTGTGTAAGCTACGAACAAGTTACCTCAAATATGTTGTAAGCCATTTGTGATATGATAAGAACAAGCATCGAAAAACTTAACTACACATCAAATAAAGCACATATACCCCCAAAAAAAATTCAATTGTCTTCGTAATCACATCTTCAAATAATATCCAAAAATACGAGCCATAAATCAATAATAATAAACTGTTGTGAAAAATAGTTCCAACCGAGATCCAAACGCGTCTGTTGTCCAACATCGGACAAGGCTAGCAGCATTAACTCACAAACCTGGCAACACTAATAACCAACGAACAATACTAACCATATCAAGCATGCTAGCAGTATAATCAAACAAACAGTAGTACCTCGACTTTCACACCTAGCTTGTACTAACACATTATACACTTAGCAGCATAAACTTATCTTTGAACTTTAGTACTGGCAGCTTTATTTTTTTTATGAGTAGCACTAACATGAACCATCCAAAGATATATAGTAGCATTAATAATCTGTTGGCAGTATTAAGTGTATCTTGGCAGCACTAATGTTCTTGGCCATCAGTATCAAGTATCAACACAGCAGCACTAACAACCAATTATATAGCAGCAATAGTATTATCCCTTGGAATATAATAGGAGCATTAATATTACCTTTGACTTTTAACAAACACACCATTAATCTAATAAGGGTGCACCATTTTGCCTATGTTGCAAAAATTTAGCAATCATATTAACTGATAAAAATTATTTGAACCTTAATTTGGCCAACCTTGTTAAACAATGAAAACACCATAGGATATCACGTTTATTGATTGAATAATATAGATTACAATACATATAAAGCCGAACCTGAACCCACAGACGAGTCGAGCCTTATAATCTATTGCCTAATACTCCTCCGCAATTCAGCGTTGAAACCGTCAAAGCTCGAATTGAAGTGTAAAGTATAATTACTAACAAAACAAAGATAAAGATAGATATTTAGATAAAAATTCAAAACTTTAATGATAACCATTCGTAGTGGATATACGTAATCTGAAAAAGAGAATTTTTGTTCTGATGACTTTCAGGACTTATAACGGCGAGTGAAGGCACGCCCGACCGGTGGAGGCGGCGATTGTGGTAGTATTTTCTTTGGATTTAATTATGAATCCACAGCCGCTGACGGCGCTATCTAACTCTTAGTGGTTTGAGATTAATAAGCAAAACAATGAGCCGATATTGTTTCCCGAATCCCATGGTTTTTTACAGCGCGTCTTTAGGGCCAAAGCAGTAATTCCAGTATGCTTTTCTTCAGAATTAAATTACGAAGCCAATGGTGCTAAAATGGTTTAGGAGTTATGGTCGAAATAATGACTAGCTAGGGTTTAATTCAAAATTGATTTTTTAACGAACGAATAAATGACAACAGCTAGGTTTGACCAGTGGCAATGAGGGGGCGACTTTATAATCTATCGCCTAATAAAGCTCTTGAATATTTGTTTAGTTTACATAATGTGTTAAAAATAAAAATATATGTGTCAAGTTAGTTGCTTTGTAAGTTGGTTAAGTGAAACAATTCGTATCGAAATGTAAGCTAATTGTCCTACCAATCTTTCAACTGCCATCGGCTTAGCTCACCATTATGAAGCAAATAACCAATCACAACCGAAACTAACTACCAAAAAAATCCACAATCCAACTGGTAAAGCATCAAACCACTTCTACATCACATACTAAACGGCTCACCATTGATGAACTCAATGAAACAAAAAGGTCGGGTTGCGGGTTAGTTACAATGAAGAATTTGCGCATAGACATAGTGCAAAAAGTTGTTTGCAATACAAGCAATAATGGGATTCAACGACGATGAAACTATTAAGATAGAACAACCTTGATCTTAACATGAAGTTTGCAGCTACGCACGCGGATGCGCGCCGCACTCACACTTAGCACACGCGCTGTCAGTCGCGCCAACACTTTCACTGCACGCGCAAACACACACACCACCTACAAACGCGCGCACAACACGCACATCACGCGCGCTCATGGTGTACAAAGTTATATGACGTTAACTAATTTCCTAAAGTTAGAAAATTCTCCCAAAACTACTCTTGAGGGGACAAGGTAGTAGGAAATATCTTTTTTTCTTTATTACTAAAATAATACATCGTGTTAATCAGGTAAGTGATTACGGGTCGTTTTCCCAAAGACTTATGAAATTGAGACCTCGTTTGTTATTTGGAACAATGACTTGAAAATTGGTTATGAACTTTTTGGATTAATTATTCTAAATCTACAATTATAATACAATTTAAGCAAGCAAGAATAATTAACGATATAAGCAATTAATTCAAATAAGGTATTTTAAATGATAAAATCGACACCTAGCAAGAAAGGGGAATATCTAAAAATTTAAACCCTAATGCTTTTCTAACATTTTTATAGTACCTAAATTACTATTTAAAAAAGAAAATGCTAAGGTAATTCTAAATCGAGAGTGACAATTATAAGCTTAAAAATACGAAGAAAACAAGAACGGGGATGAATCCTCGTTCTTTAAGAAATGAAATTTTCAAATTATTAACCATACGGAATAAATCAGCCTAATCCTAGATATGATAAAGAATTTTAGAAAAGAAAAGTATTGTTTTTTTGCATAATTTTTCTATTTTTTATGATTTTTTTAAAGTTTTTAACTAAATTAATTCACGAAAAATATAAAACTTTAAGCTAAAAATCCTAAAAAATTACTAAAAATAGTTTATGATAAGAAGGATGTAGGAAAAATGAGAAATCCTAAATAGCTAAACTAAATAAGCCGGGAAAATTCAAATAAGCACTCGAAGTGCTTATTATATATAAAGCTCAAAAAAGGGTTATTAGGTTTGATTGTGACAAAACCTGGACGTAAAAGTCCCTAAGGGAATAGTTGGTGAGGGTGTGTATGTATTGAGGCTTATATAAAGGTGTTGAGGCTAAGTTGAGGTCGGGGGTCTCGAGTCTTGCTCACCCAGACGTTCTTTGTTTCTCCTTTTTTTTTTATTTTTTGCAAAAACCTAAAGAAGGCAAAGTTATTATCAGGTAATAAATAGAGCCATTTTTGTGAAAACATCTTTTTTAAAAATCTATAATAAGCTGAATAAGCTCTTAAACAATAAACAGATATCCCACTTAACTATTTTTTTACTTTATTACAAAACTATACGAAGCTAAAACTTGAAATAAGCTACATATGTCTAATGAGGTATTCACTTACTTATTACAAACTAATAAGTTAACTAAAGCTAAAAAATGAGCCCAGAAAGGAATAGCCATAAGCTTAGATTTCTAATAAGGCTCTTAGTGAAAAACTGAAAACCAAAATAGTACAAGCTTAGCTACTTTGGGCTTATTTGTTACTATGCAAAACAGATTCCTTTATAGCAATCTAACGTTTATACATACTAAATCTATTACCTTTAAGCCTTCTTAATATCAACTTTAGTACAACAAATTTTGAAACTTAAATGTTATGAAAGAAGAAGCCTTCTTTTAAAACTGCTTCAACTATCGTGTCATGCTGAGAAAATTTGTTGATTTTCAAAAGACAAAAAAACTGCAAATTTTGGCTTAATAACTGATGATCAAATAAACTTTTATAAAGGCAAATTAAGCTAATGCATATTGACACATTGGAACTAAAATCTACTTGTGTCTAGATATTAAGACCTAATAACTATATTAACCAATCTGAATTATTAAACTAGTAAATGACTGAGTGACACTATTTTACTTGTGAGGCACAAGTTCTGACACAATCAAAATGACCAAATCTTAAAACTAACAAATGCAGACTAAAGAGCTAGTTTCTATAACTTTTTAAACACTAAACTAATATGCAAATGAGGCAATTATTCTAAACAAAAACAGACCTTGAGCTTTTGATGCTAATAAGAAACTCTAGGCTTAAACTAAACAGAACTTAACTGTAAACTATATTCGTATAAAATGAAAGCTAAATCAAAGCTTACGAAATACGCATTAAGCCTACATATAAACCAACTATTGAATTTTGAACAGATCCTAATGACCATATGGTCTTGACAGTACTAACTTGAGTTTAGTATGCCTTGTGCCAAACACATTTAAAAAGTCCAAACTCCATTTTAAGCTTATTTGAGATGAGTTTTAATGCTTCGAATAGAGGATAACAGATGATTTAATCTGCTTATAATAGACCTAATAGCCTAAGTTTTAACCTACTGAATAAGCAGAAATGATAAACTACAAGATTATGCTAATATTTTGGTATTTTATGACAGTTTTATAACATGAGCAAAAACAAACTAAGTTCTAGGCTAATTATTAAGCATATCTAAAGCATTAAACTACTAGATAAGCACAGGAAAACAGTTATAGCTACGAATAAGTGATTCTAAACAAATTAATCAGACATTAAGCCTATATTAAGCGTTACATGCTGTTCTAAAGCTATGAATATAAAATGAGAAATTAAGTAGCTCTGTTTTAAACAAGGCTTAACAAGTTGCTTTATAAGCTATCTAATCAAAGCTCGATAGTTATATTGGATAGTGGTAGGTCCTGGAAATCCTTCCTTTAGCGTGACTTCCTATTCCATTAAATGCTGTGGTAAATTTGAGATGTGGACTTTGATAGATAGCTCAACTATGTTTTTGAGAGCTTTGTTGAGTAATTAGCTTGCTTAAATGTTGATATAACAGCTTAGTGGAGCTTATTTAGAACAATTGAAAGTTATTAAACAATTTTACTTTTTAAACTAAAAACTAAATCAATTACATAGTTTAAGGAACTTTTAAAGTTTATTAGTTGAAAAATGATTCTATTACTTTTTAATTTGAAGATTACATAAATCTGAAATGGACATTAGTATAAAATACAATAAAGCTTCGTCTACCTAATCTAGTACTCGAAAACAAAAAGATATCCTCGTGAGTGAAGAAAGTATTGTATTATAGGCTTGAGATGAAGCTTTTAGGTTCTTTCGATTACACGCACTTTTTAGTCTTGAATCTTAACCCTTGAATCGAGTGCCAATCATTGTAGATTGCCCTCTTTAGGCCCGTGGATCAAAATTGTAAGCACACTGGATTGCCAAGGCTCGGCAATCTCCATATCTTTGGAGCTGTGTGTTTCTTTTACACTAGTTTTAGTGTAAAAATCCCCTTTTAGAGTCGTGTTTCCTTGAGCCCATGTGTCATTCCTTGTCCTAATTGACTAATCATAGCTTGTGGTGACGTTTTGATGCTGAGCTATAAGCTTGGTACTCGAATCTTTGTTCCACGTCATTAATTGATGGTGACCCTTGTTTTTGACTGACAGGTGTTAATGACAGAAAGTCGTGTGATAATAGTCGAAAACAGATTTTCGCGCCTTTTTACCCTATACTTGTTTGAGTTTGACCGAGGGGTTTGGGTTTGACTTGGGCTTGTACAAAAGAGTTTGGGCCAAGGGTTTATGTTTTGGGGTGGGTAAATTTGTTAAACGGTTTTGGTTATAAAAAGGGATAACGACTGTTATCTTCTTAATAAAAGAAGACTAACGCGGTGATAGGGTTTAGGGATTTTAGTGGAAAATGATTTTAACAATAAGGATGTCTTTTGTGGTATTTTGTGGGGTTTTGGCATTTTGTGAGTGACCTAAGGGTGACCAAGGGGTGACCTTTTGCTTAGAACTTCCCCGGCTCTTGTGCACTCTATCCATTCCCGTGTCCGTGTTTGTCCGGTTTTGACCGTTTTCTTGTGATTTTTGCAATATCCGTTCTAACAATCACATACAACAAAATACACAAATATCAAGCATATTTTTGCACATTTGATCTTGAAGGGTCATTTTTGACATACAAAAGATATGTGGATTTCTTCACTATCATAATTCCCATACTAAGTGATTGCCGTGTCTCACGCAATGTTATATTGCCCTAAAACTAATACCTCAAAAACCTCCCCAAAATAAATCTTTGAAAATGCGCTCCTAAAGAGTTTTCGTGGTGAGAGTAAAGAAAATCAAAAGTTTTAAAACACCCTTCTTATTTTCCCATTTTTCATACTTTTTCCATTTTTATTTAGCAACTAACTAGATTAGTCCGAACTTTCGTTATTTCCATAAACCGTTTGGGATCATGAACAGATGCATTTTCGATCCGAGGGGAATGCCTAAAAAGGATAATTCTTCGTCGCTCGGATTTTTCACTGCTACCAAACCAAGCTTAAAACGAAATCACGTCTAAATATTGTTAAGATGCTACATCTATCATATTTGAAACTTGTGATACTTCTCTGTACCAAACTATGCGTGAAGTGCTATTTTGAATTTTAACCATTGATCAACCATTTTACAAAATTCTATGGTTCAGTTCGTCCTAAGAACTCAATGAGTCTTGAGGCCCATGGTGAGATCTATCCCAAGTAGCGGACTTTCGTCTCGAACACATCCCAACATTGCGGCTATAGTGGACCAGGCTTTTGACCCTCACAGTGAATAGTATCGGGACTCTCGGGCTCTCGAGACTAGTATCGGGACTCACGGACCATATATACTATATACAAATTGTTGATTTAAGTTTAATCTCCAAAAACAGCACGTATTATTAATCCGGTTAGGAGCTTATGGGCAGTAGAAAAGGCCACATATTTCATACATGTGCTCTTAGATTTCACAAATAATCCTTGTTTAGATCCACATCATACTACTCTATCATTTTTCGTTCTTCGGGCTACTTTCCGCGAACACTTAGGCCTTAAAAGTTAAAGAACAGTAGAGCTCACACGCGCGATCGTCGTCAAAATTTATTCTTATTACTGCCAGGTAGGAATGTCATAAATTGTGACAAAACATCTTAACTTTTATATTTTTGAAAATATTTTAAAATTTTTTTCATTTTTTTTTAAGAGTTTTTTGTGCGAAAGCGGGGTACGTGTTACAGAGCTCAAAAAAACCCAATATAGACTCAAAAAGTCGAATGCAGTTAAAACCAACGCATGAAGTAAAAGTATCATAATAAATCTCAAGCTGTTTTATGTACTCGGCTATAAGATTAAATGTTTAGTCGATAATTAATCTTAGGATATTCGGAGATTTCCCCAAACTAATGGCAGAACAAAGGCTTAGGAAGCTCGAGTGGACAGGGACAAAATTTCCCGAACTCCGAGCAGTCTTCAGAAATTTTTGGGTCTATCCTACAAAAAAGCAAGTACAACAACAAGAATCGGAAGAGTTCAAGCGCTCATCTTCACAATCACATTAGAATAAGAATGAAGAAAATGGATAGATGGTGGTGCCTACCCGGAATAGCGCTTTGTTTTTAGTAACCGTAGTCACTTAGACATAACTTGATCCTCCAGTATGTATACGTCGCCGCCTTAGAGAAAAGTTTCTGAGATACCCTATACTACCTTGGGTGGTAAGTCCCCTCGGGAGTAATGCTCATAGTGACCATTCATCTTTAGACAATTTGGTACCAATTGGGTTGAGATATTCGATTGGGTCCGTAGTAGATGGAAAGAAACTTTGGTGAGGTGATGGTCCTGACCAACGAGTTTTAGCTTTCTTTAGAATATCTTCTAGACGAGAGTTGAAGAGTAAACTCGATATCACAACATTTGTAGAATGCGGTTTTTGATATTTGAGTCGTGATAAGCTCTTATTAGTCATCTCTTTATATATCTTAAGGAAGTTCTCTTAAGCTATGATCGCACGAAAGTCTTTAAGTTCATTAGGTTGAAGCTTCCGGTGATCACCAGCGGTTTTAAGATCGAAATTACTCATGTTTAAAAGCCCAATATGCTTTTTTATGCTAATTGTTAGTAAATGGCAAGATTCTCGTCATACACTAAACTCTGTAGAGCGTACAAACCAATCGGTGTCTTAAAAGCTCATGGTACGAAATGCCCATAAATGGTTATCTAGTTTGTCGACCACGATGCACGGTGTCTCCAATCGTCCTTTCTAGAAATACGTTTTAACTAGCGATTGGCACACTCACCCTTGATCGCTCGGTGTGAGGGTGCATAAGCAGGGAGTAGCCGCACAGATGATGTGTGACCCCCATACTTAGACATTACTTTTGCAAATTAATCATTACAAATATAGGTCCACGATACGCTTATAAATAGCTATAGGTGTTTTACGAATCGGGCGAAAAGAGATTTCAAAAGACTTATCTTAACACTCGAGCATCATTTGTGGGGAGGCCTTTGCTTCACCACTTGAAGATAATCAAACTGGCAACGAGGATGTATTTATTCCCATGTGAAGCAGAAAATGGATCCCATAAAATCGAGACCTATATATCGAAGATTTCAAAAACTTGAATTAGCATTTAGGAGCATTCATCTCGTATTTGTGAAATTTGCTTGTCTTTTGACACGTATCACAAGTTTTGAATTCATAGTATGGGCATCTCGGTATAATGGTCGGCAAATAAGTAAAATTGGCTTCATATTTTTTCGCAGCGGTGAGTTTGGCACTATGGATGGCCCCCGGTGGGTCCTTCATAGACAAGCTTTGAGGAAGATCTTAGCTTTGCCATGCACACACCTTCGAATGATTTGATTTTAACTCCCGCACCAAATACGAAGAAAGATAGGGATGTCCCAAAGTAGTGTTTAACGTCCTTGGAAAAATTTCTTCTTTTGTTGAGTTGTCTTTTCTTTGATGATTTAAATTGCTCTGCAATGGATAATTTGCATACTAGTCGAAAACCATGGTGGATTCTCCTACTGAGTTTTACACCAGAGTCTTCTAAAGGAAGAAATTTCATTTATGTCTTTGTTTTCTAAACACTCCCCTTATGAGGTTTCTTCAAGTCATAGATATATTGACTCAGGCGGCGCGATCGTTCTCACTTGCCTTGTGTTTGATCCGGATTGGTGATATCAAATTTGTAGGAGGAGAAAAGAACCTCCTCAGGACGAAGAAACCTCGGCTTGGCTGTCGTGTTTTTCAATGAAGGTATTGTATAATAGTCGAAGTGATCCGTTATAAAACTATGTTTTAGATAAGACTAGATATGCGAATTTTTTTCAAAAGGTCATACAATCACGGCTCAAGCTTTTCTTCTCCGTCGTAGTGTAATGAATTTGAGCTTATCGGTCACTCGTCTTACTTGCATAATCGTATAGGTCTAGAAAGTGCTTCGTCATCTTTCGTCTGTCCTAGAAACACACAATCGCAAGTCGCTAGCAATACACATAAGTTTGATAGGCTTAGGTTCCAATACTGGGACATACTAATGATCGGTGCTTCGTAAGCTTCTTTTTAAGATTGTTTTGTTGTCTGAGAATGCATGCTCTTACAATCCTTGAGAAAAACACTAAAACGGTGTTTCCTAATCGAGATGATGAAGTCATTGGTCTAAGCATGTTTGGATAAATCTTGGATGAAACGTCGTTAAAACAGGCTCTATGACCTAGAAAACTTAACTACCCTTTTACCGGTAGTCTGGTCGAAGGAGACTTAGCGATAACATTTCAACTTAACACCGACTCGTCTCAAAATTCCTCGACTTTGAAATTTTTATGACTAACACATTTCTTCTCTACACATAAAGTGACACTTTCCAAATTAGAAATAAAATTCGTGTCTCCACACATTTATTTAGCATCTTTTCCTATATTGTCGAGAGCGGACGAATAAATACTATCCCAAAAACCAAGAAATCCATCCGTAAAACAGTCCATAGTCTTTGCGATTCATATCTATGGAATGATGGCCATCATACACCGTTAGAAAACAGTATCGGGAGCATTACACAAGCCAAAAGGCATGCGACGGTACGCGAAAGTTCCATACGGGCATGTGAAAGTAGTTTTCTCTTAGTCTTGGGGATCTATTGGTATTTGAAAATACCCCGAAAATCCATCTAGAAAACAATAAAACTTATTTATGGCTAATCTTTCTCAACATTTGATCCATCTAAACGGCAATGGAAATGATCTTTCGAGTCGCTTCAGTAATATTCTTTAGTCGGTGACCGCAGAAACTCTTCATACCAGGAAACTCAACGCGCGTGTCGGAATTAATTCATTTTCTTTCATTAGCCAACGGTACTTTATACCACCTCATTCTTGGGAACACATTGCACTGGACTAACCCTTGTGCTGTCGCTAGAGATCGAGTAAATCATGTCGGCATCAGAAGTTTAGGACCTACTTTGTGAATTCTCCAACATGTAATTTTTGGGTAAA
The DNA here is from genome assembly GCA_026074375.1 of Tanacetum coccineum. Classification (NCBI taxonomy): domain Eukaryota; kingdom Viridiplantae; phylum Streptophyta; class Magnoliopsida; order Asterales; family Asteraceae; genus Tanacetum; species Tanacetum coccineum. Next base: position 21,222 of record BQNB010003554.1, read on the forward strand.
GCTCGTCTTGACTTTGTACGTAAGTTTGTAATCATCCTCCATCAAGATTTTGTGTGTACAAAAACAAGGGTCAATACCCTTGATGTCGGTGATTTTCTATGCAATGACCCGTTTATGTGATTTAAGCACCTTTAAGAGGGCTTCTTTTTCAACATCGTTTAAACCTTTTGCAATAATCACTGGTAACTTGTCGTTTTCTTCTAAGTAAGCATATTCCAAATGAGATGGTAAATCTTTTAACTCTAATTCCGGTGGCTCTTCAATCAAAGGTTTTGCCTTGGTGACTTCCTTAAGGTCTTCATTCTTCTTTGGAGGAGGAGTCGAGATAGGGGTCTTAACTTTAACAAATGCTCAAGATAAAAGAATATCTCCCTCAGGATTGTCGTAAAAATCATCATCTAAATCCGTAAACTCATCCGGAGTTTGTAAAAAAGTCTCCATTTCTTCCAAAATAAAATTCATCCTTCTAAAAGGAGCGCGTTTGAACGAATGATGGGTAGTAGAAGAACATGAATCGGTCTGTAGACGTAGTGGGATTGCCTCCCGAAGAAATTATCGGAAATAAACCAAGTACTTTTTGATGAAAATTCTTCACATAGCCACTACAAGGATGTCTCTATTCGGTTTTCGACGAATAATCATATGTCATAGGAGTATCACGTATCATGAATTGAGATTAAAAGTGACAGTTTCGTTGTAACTCGAAGGGTTATTTCTTCTCCATGAACACGTTCAATTAAAGCTAGTCCTGTCCTTAAAAAAGGGATTGTTCCCAAGTATGAGAGGAACTCGAGGATCGGCTTCAAAATCAACAACAACAAAATCGGTAGGAAAGTGAAATTTCCCAACTTTAACAAAAACGTCTTCGGCGAGTCCTTTAGGATGAGTTATGGATCGATCCGCTAATTCTAAAGTCATCCGAGTTGGTGTAAGTTCGGGTAAAGATAACTTTTTCCAAAAGGAAAGGGGCATAAGATTTATGCTCGCGCCAAGATCGGCCAAGGCGTGACATACATCCATTCCCGGGAAATTGCATGGAATAAGAAACTTGTCGAGATCTCCAAGCATTTTTGGAAGCTTTTTGAGGAGCATCGTGCTCGAGCAATTCTCGTTCAACAGTATCTTAGCTAATTCAAGCAACTTTTCGCTATATTCATGAGCAAATCTTGATCGTTAGCGAGCAATCTTTTGGATCACAAAAGTAAAGCCTCGCGAAAATAATATCGAAGCGCAAATCTTGAAAGATTTGAAAAGCTCATTCTCCATTTCGTTCGAAGCTTTCGTCTCGGATTTGAGGTTCCTTAGGTATGTGAAGGATATGGAATATTCGGCTTAGGTAAAGTCTTCGGAACATCGGGTTCCAGAATTGGAATGGGGTTAACGGGGTGCGATGTGAGGAGTATTTCTTGGAAAATTTGTTTGCTTTTATCTTGTCTCCTTGGTTTCTCGTTCCACTACCTTTTTAGGAGAATGATTAGTAGGAATCGAGGGTCCCTCGTAAGCAACACCACTTCGAGTAGTTATCGTTATTCATCTCCACATACCACTTCGGGTTTGGAATTGGTATTACTCGAAGAGTACCCGATGTTGAGGGCTTGGTTTTGGGAAAGAATCTACTTAACATATATTTGCAAGTTAGTGTGAAAAACATTTTATTGAATTCATCAAGACGGCTTGTTGAGTCTTCATTGTGTTTGAATTTCATTCTTTATTCTTCCTTTCAAACGATTGATTTGATTTTTGCTATGTTTTTCTCATTATTTGATCATTAGTTCTCTTGTAACTTGAAAACTCATTTGAAAACTCTTGTTGAACTTGATTGTTAGGAACTTGAAAAATGTTGATTTGAAAATTTGGAAAGAGCATGATATTTGTTTTGAGTCTTGTGAAAACCTTGTTTTCCATGGAAAATTATTTCCCCAATTTACAATTATTCCTTGACATTGATTTTGATTATACCTATTTTGGACATGGTTTTGCACGGAGCAATTCCCAGGTGGTGCCATTTGGTTACTAACACGGTTCGGGGGTTAACTTGATTGTAAGAACCCGTTGTCGCACAAACACTAGCTTGTGTTTGTCGGTTTTAGGTCAATATTTACCAAGCATGAGGCCCACTATAAGTTAACACATATTTCCTCAACCGCTTTACCACGAGCGGCGATTGAAAGTGTCAACTTTTTTATGAACCGGTGTTGTCAACTAAGGTGATAGTTGGTCGCGGAAGCTTATAATTCTCTTATCCATTTTTACTAACACTTTTCCAGAGATAGTCGTTATTCATCCTAGAAACATTTTCGAATTTATACGTGACTAAGATACTTTTTATTTGTTCTCAATTGTATGTTCAAAGCTTTCTCTCAGTCGTTCATTACTCAAAAGGGGGGTGTGTGTTTGGTGGGGGGATTCAACCCAACGCGGCATTTAAGGAGTATTGATCGTTCTTCGTCTTTATTTTAAACCAGTATAGAAGGTATCAACTTGGAGTTTAACTCCGTTAAACGTGGTGAGGACAAGCTTAAGCATTTCTCTTAAATCGTTTCTCATGTCTCACAAAAGTCTCCTCGAATTTTTGTGTAAAAACGACTGCAAGTTCATTCTTTAAGGAGTAGTTTTGAAGAGAGGGAAACAGTGATCACAAAATTTGGATTACGAGATCTTCTCAAGTCAAGATCGAATGTTAGGTGGGTTCTTCTCGTTCACAATCTAGCATTCCCCTCAAGTGAGTATGGAAACATCATAAGCTTAATAATACCGTTTGGCACATCTCTAAATCGTAAAGTGAGGTAGTACCTTTTGAATACTATTAATTGAGCGTGAGATTTTCCCTCATCAATCCTGTGGAACGGGTTAGCTTGGACTAGTTGTAACAAATTCGTCTTGATTTCAAAGTGATCCGCATTAATTTTCGGTAAAACTATAGCTTCTCCATACCCTTCAGTGGGTGCACGGAGTAGCTCTTCCATTGTACGTTCCGCCATTTTTGCAACTTCAACGATAGTACGAAGCTCGGGTTCGACTACGTTTGGGCAGTTCGCTAGAGTATTTCGCGACGTTCTCGGAATCTGGGGGGGGGGGGGGGGGGGTGGGGGGGGGTGGGGGGGGGGGGGGGGGGGAGGGGGGGGGTGGGGGGGAGGGGTGGGGGGGGGGGGGGGGGGGGGGGGGGGGGGGGGGGGTGGTGGGGGGGGGGGGGGGGGGGGGGGGGGGGGGGGGTGGGGGGGGGGGGGGGCGGGGGGGGGGGGGGGGGTGGGGGGGGGGGGGGGGGGGTGGGGGGGGGAGGGGTGGGGGGGGAGGGGGGGGGGGGGGGGGGGGGTGGGGGGGGGGGAGGGGGGTGGTGGGGGGGGGGGGGGGTTACGGTCTACGAATTATTAGAAAATTGGAATTTCTGTTGCGCATGCTCTACGCAACACAACAATAATATAATAGAATGAGAAAAAAAAAAATTTTGTTTACCGAATAATCAATAAAATCTAGGGTAAACTCCCTTTAAGTAAAATTAAATTTTACAAAATAGAGTGCGCTTTTTCCGTAAGTGACACAAGAGGTAAATTTTTTAATCTTAAATTAGGGAACTTATTTGATGGAATATACTTCAGTTTTGGAAAGTATTATTGTTGTGTTCTCTTTACCATCTTGGTAAATTTCGTTATTTATTACTATTCACAAATTCACCAAGAAAAAAATCAAAATGGAAGAGCAAATATTTTTGGTTTTTCTTATTTTTTAATCTTCTACTTATATAAAAAGAATTTTTTTTACGCTTTTTGTATATTTTTAATTTTTTGTTTTTTTGATTGAGTCAGAAAAGCGTTACTTTCGATGAGAAAGGTTCTTCAAACACGCAGTAGACAAACTGCAAAACGTAGGAATCTTAATACACAATTTCCCCCCGGCAACGGCGCCAAAAACTTGATACGTCTCAAGTATATACGTAATAATATCCAAAGTATAGAGAAATTTACTAAAAATCCTTGAGGACAAAGATTTAAAGTAAAAATCTACACAAAAATATCACACGTTAAACCGGTAAGTGATTACCGGGTCGTTTTCCCAAAGACTTATGAAATTGAGACCTCGTTTGTTATTTGGACAATGACTTGAATTGGTTCAAACTTTTTGGATTAATTTTCTAAATCTACAATTAAAAACAATTTAAACAAGCAAGAAAAATTAACGATTAAGCAATTAAATTCAAATAACGGTAATTAAAGAAAACGTGACAAATAAGTAATTGAACTAAATTAAACCCTAAATGCTTTTCTAAACTTTTTCTAATCCTAAATGACTATTTAAAAGTAAAAAGCTAAGGAAATTCTAAACCGAGAGTAATTTAAGCCAAAAATGAAGAAAACGAGAACAGATATGAAAACCCGTTTTTTAAAAGGTGAACTTTCAAAATATTAACCCTACGGAGGTAAATTTCAACCTAAGCCTAGAATATGATAAAATAAAATCTTATAAAAAAGAAAATTATTTTTTTGATTATTTTTTATGATTTTTTTAAGTTTTTAACAAAATTAATTCACGAAAAATATAAAACTTTAAGCTAAAAATCCAAAAAAATTCTAAAAATAGCTTATGGTAAGCAGGATGCAGGAAAAATAAGAAATCCTAAAGTGCTAGACTAAATAAGCCGGGAAAAATCAATTAAGCAGTCGAATTGCTTATTTATACTATAACTCAAAAAAGGGTTAAAAGATTATTAAATGCACCTTGAGACGTAAAAGTCCCAAGGGCGCAGTGGTGTGGGGTGTGTGTGTTGAGTGCTATAAAAGGGAGACACTAGGTTGAGGTCGGGGGTTCGAGTCTTGCTCACCCCCGACTTCCTTGGTTTTCCCTTTTTTTATTTTTGGAAAAACCTAAAAAACAAAGTTGTAAAACAGCTTATAATAAGCTATTTTTGTGAAAACAACTTTTCTAAAAGCTAATCAATAAGCCATTAAATGAGCTTAAAACAGACAGAAAGTACTTAACTACTTTCTTACTTTTTACAAAACTTAATAAGCTAAAAACTAAAATAAGCTAAAACAAGGACTGAATAAGCTATTATTAGACTAAAACTGACCTAATAAGCTAAATTTAACTAGAAATAAGCAAGCCACAAGCTAAGGATTTCAAATAAGCACTTATAAGAAAACTGCATACCAAACAGGCCAAATGGCTAAATTTGAGCTTATTTTGCAATAAGCAAACAGATCCTTATGGCGATCTAACTTATATCTACTTAAAGCCTGGCCTATAAGCTACTAGAAACAGGTTTTAAAAACTATTTTGAAAAGCAAATGCTTAATGAAAAAGCTACCTGAGTTATTTTAACTTTGTTTTGCTTTTTTAATGAAAAGACTAAATAAGCTAAAACCTAACCTAAATAAGCTATGAACCACTAAATGTTAACCTAATAAGCTAGTTTAAACAACAACTAAACAAAAACTTAAGCTATAAGCTAGAAATCTCAAATAAGCTCTTTGACAAAAACTGTTAACCCAAACAATCCATAAGGGCAACTTAAAGCTTATTTTTAAATAAGCTAAAGGATCCTTATGGGTTTCTAGTGTATACTACCTTAAATCTTAACCAAAAAGCTACATGAAACAGCTTTTAAAAATCATTTTTAAAATCAAATGCTTATTAAAAAATCTCCTTGAAAACTGTTTATTAACTCAGTATGTACTTAGTGTAATTAGGTTTTAAAAAGACAAATTGCTTAGTTGCAGCTTAAAAACAGATGGCAAACAACCTAGTTAAGCTAAAATAAAGATGATCATTAACCTACAAACTACTTGTAAACTAAAAATCAAATCCTAAAAACTAAATTTACCCTCTGAAATCTAAGATTGAAAAAGGCCATTTTTCATTCTAAGCTACTGATGCAGTTTGCACAAAATTGACCCAAATCCATATGAAATTGTGCAGGTTTAAAGACTTGCTTATACCACTTTTTAAAGTACTAAACTAAATGCATAATGAGTAATAAAACTAGCTAGAACCAACTAGAGCTTAAGTTGCTTATGCATTTGAACTAAATCTAACAGAAGCTCATCATTACTCATAAGCATTAATTAAAACAGAATTAAACTATCAAAGCTATTTAATCCTACTTTTATAAACATTATATGAGTTTTAAAAATGAATCCAGGACCACAATGCTTCAAGCAGTAACTAACTCAGTTAAGTATGCTATGACCCAAACACCCCCTTATTTTCTTAAAAGTCATTTTTAGCTTATAAAATTGAGATTCAATACACAAACTAGTAATACCAGATAGTGACAAAGTAAGAACAGGCTTATTGAATAGATTTTAACAATAAAATAAGCTAGATTAATAAGCTAACCACTAAGCTAATTTTTTTTTGGTTTTTAACTGTTTTAAGACAAATAAGGAGCAGACTAAGATCTAAGTTGAAAATAAGACAATAAGAAAACAAATTAAGCTTCTAACAACTATATTAAGCATTAATAAGCTAATCTAAACAACAATAAGCAAACAATAAGCCATGATAAACTGAATTTCAAAGCTAAGCTGTAAAAAGAAATTGAGAACTTACAATTGCCTTTGCTCTAAACAAGGCTTATTAAATTGCTCTTATGAGTTATCAACAAGCTCCAGCTTATCCTAGGATAAGCTGGTGAGGTTTTGGAAGCCCATCCCTTATTGGCTTCCCTTCCATAATAAGCTGAGGTAAATTTGATTGTGGACTTGAGTCTTAATAAGCTTAGTTAAGCTTTTGAAAGCTTAACTAAGTGAATACTAGCTTGTTAGTTAAAAATAACAGCTTATTGAGATTTAACAAATCATTAAAGAGCTTATTAATTCACAATTCTATTAAATGAAAACACACTTTGATAATTGAACATTAAGAAAACACACTTTTATTAATATTGAAAGACTGATTACAAGCTTAATTGAAAAGAAAAGTATATTTATCTAAAAGCAATAAGCTGAAATTACATGAAATTAAGCTAAAATAAACTATAAGCTACACTAAGAAAACTATTCCTAGATACTAGATGCCTCTTGTGAGTGAGTGAGGAGCTCTTTATATAGGCTGAGAGAGAAGCTTCTAGGTCTCATATGCTCCTCTTAATCCAAACCCTTCATTCCTTGCCAATCATTAGATCTTCAGTCTTCACCGTTGGATCAATATGTGATCACACGGATTGCCAGCGTGGCATTCCTTGTGTCAGAGGCTTTGTGCTTCTTTTACATTGATTTTAGTGCAATATTCCCCTCAAAGTGTGTTTGTTTGCAATCCCGCGTGTCATTCTTGATGGTGTCTTGGCCAATGAGAGGCTTTGGTGACGTTTTGCTTTGCTGAATAGGCACTTTGTACTAAGAATCTTCAGACCATGTCATTAATTGAAAGGGTGTGGGTTAATTATGGTTTAATTTGAGCTGGGTGAATTGGGGGAGACGGTGAACAGTAAAAACTATTTTTCCCGCCCCCCAAATGTTATACGACTTGTGTTTGACCCGGGGATTTGGGTGGTTGACTTGGGCTCGGGGAATTGGGTTTGGGCTGTTTGGTTTATGTGGGCTCGGGTACAAGAGTTTGAGGGATTTATAATATAAAGAGTTAACGATCGTTAGTTCTTTATTAAAGAAGGACTAACGATGTTATCAATTTAGGGCTTTTTGTGAAATTGGTTTTAACATTAAGGCTCATTTAGGTATTCTGAGGGTTTTGGCATTTTGTGAGTTGACCAAGGGTTGACCAAGGTTGACTTAGTTGACCTTTTGCTAGAAACTTCCGGCTCTTGTGCACTCTATCCGTTCCCGTGTTCGTGTTTGCCCGGTTTTGACCGTTTTCTTGTGATTTTTGCAATATCCGTACCTACACATTCACAAACAACAAAATACACAAATACAAGCATATTTTTGCACATTTTGATCATTTAAAGGTCATTTTTGGTATAAAAAGGATATGTGATTTCTCACATATTAAAATTCCCCAAACTAAGTGATTGTCGTGTCCTCACGCAATATTATATGCCCTAAAACCAAATACCTTAAAACTTTCTCAAACTAAATCTTTGAAAAGTAGCAAAGACTTTTGTGGGGAGAGTTAAGAAATCACAAGCTTTAAAACACCTTATTTTCCTATTTTTCAAAACTTTTTCCATTTTTTTATTTTTTTATTATTTTTTTAAGTAAACTTCTAAGAATATTCCGACTTTTGTTATTACCATAACTGTTAGGGATCATAGAACAAGATGCATTTCGATCCGAGAATGCCCCAAAAAGGATAAATTCATCGTCCCCGACTTTTCACTTGCTCCAAACCAAGCTTAAAACGAAATCACTGCTAAATATCAGAAAAGATGCTAACACTACTCATATTTGCAACTTGTGAACTTTTCACTCCCGACAATTATTATATCTTAGGTGAATTTGCTATTTTGAATTTCAACCATGGATCAATGTTTTGCAAAATTCTATGTTTTCACGTTCCACCTAAGAATAATAAGTTTGAAGGCAAGATCATCCCATGTAGCGACTTTCGTCTTGGCACATCCCACCCTTGCGGCTAAGTGACCAGGCTTTTGACACCCCACAGAGACTAGTATCGGGACTCACAGACCTTAGGTTTCAAAAACTCTCAGGTTTCCCGTATATAAAAACTTAAAATAGAATAGTCAAAGTTCAAAAACATATTTGAATTTAACAAAAAGAGTTCTATTTATTAATTCAAACTTAATATTAAACATAACATTTATGCAATTGTAATCCTTGACCTTTTAAAAGGCTGCAACATCGATTGTGAGCCGGCAAACTTTTATCAGTCTCGGATTTTTATTCTTACTATGAGCTTTCTTTAGAAGACTACCACAGCGGTTGTGAGCCGGCAAGAGGTAGTAAACTTTTATCAGCCCACAGTTTTTATTATTATATTTTTTTTCATCATTTCATTCATTTTTTTTATTTTTTTTTTTTATTATTTTTTTTATAATATATAAAGAAGACTTCTTTTTGAAAAATTCAAGTATAAATTTGAACCAAGACTAAAAATTTTGCTATATATTACTTAAAAATTGTTGATTTAAGTTTAATCTCCAAAGACATCACGTATGATTAATACGGTTAAGAGCTTATGGGAGAAAAAGCCACAAATTATATACATGAGCTCTTAAGATTTCCTACTAATCCTTGTTTAGCATCCCACTCATACTTAACTCTATCATTTTTCGTTCTTCGCGAATTTCCGCGAACGCTTAGCCTAAAAGTTAAAGAACAAGCTAGAGCTCAACACACTCGATCAGGTCAAAGTTTATTCTTATTTTACCCAGTAGGAAAGTCAAAATTGTGACAAAACACTTATTTTATTTTTGAAATTTTTTAAATTTTTTCATATTTTAATTTTTTTTTGTGGGAAAACGGGGTACGTGAGAACAACGGGCAAAGGTAGGTAAGATCATATCGAAGATATACTACCCCATACTAAAATTAAACATTGTCCTCAATGTTTCTTAGCCTAAGGCTCAAAACCCCATACTGAAACTCAAAAAGTCGAATGCATAATCCAAGCATGAAGAGAGTATCACAAAAATCTCAAGCCGTTTATCAAATATGCTAAAAGATAAATGTTAGTCGATAATAATCTTAGGATATCGGATTTCCCCAAACTAATGGCAAGCAAAGGCTAGGAAGCTCGAGTGGACCGGGATAAAACACCGAACACGAGAGTCTTCAGAAAATTTTGGGTCAATCTTACAAAAAATCACAAGCACAAACAACGAGAATCAGAAAAGTACAAGCCTCCTCACATCACAATAGAAATAAGAAGGATAAGCATGGGGTGCCTCCCACGAAGCGCTTTGTTTTTGGTAACCGAGTCACATAGCTTGACTCGATCCCCGAATTCATTCGTCCTTGGGGATGAAACAAGTGAAAGAACAAAATTCCATGAAACATTTAACTACTACCGGCTCTTGAGAAGAAAAATGAAAAGCGAAGATGCCGGGGTCAAAAATGGTGTCCTCATTCTCCGTGGAGGAAAGTAAAGGAGAAACCTTAGGGTAAGTAAGATACGGGAGAAAAGTCCGAATGACAAATGTGAAGGAATCGTCAACTTCAACATTAATCTCACCTCCCCCTGGGTCAAAACATTCATCTTCATTAAGCTCATCAACATTGTTTATCACGGGCACATCGGGTTCCATTTCGAAGGTTAAACGCTCATATTCGGGAATAGGATCATCGTTAAGCAAGTTGTCAATAATATCCTCTTCCAAGTCAAAATCACTTTCAATACCTGGTGGTATCGAATCATCTGCTCCAGAACAAATATCGATCTCTTCCTTATTAGAGTCACTATCCTCGACGAGGGTAGTAGATGTGGGAAGAGACTTGATGATTGTATGAAAATTTTCCGGCGACCGGGAAGATGAATTTCCGCATAGTAATGACATTCGACTGATATAATCCTCGTGCTTTCTAACAGTTCTTGGAGGAATCGTGATGACTCCACCAGCAAACTCATGGTGAAGAGGATCATTCTTGGGAGAAAAAGTTATCAAAGTATCATGGTCTGATTCATTCTTAATGTGTTGTGGTTCATGATCAAAAAATACATCGAAAGAGAGATTATGGGTGTTATCATCACTAAGCAAACTCTCAAGATATAATATGTCTCCCTCTGAGTCATAATAACCTTCCCTACAATTATTACGTAGGGAACTTCGGATAGCTAGGAAAAAGCATTCGTATCTCATCTTGTAGCCTCATGGGTCGAAACAACATAAGCTTTTATCATTTTGGAGCAACTCGTACTAATATTCTTTTTCAAATTTATTTGTTTACATTCAAAATGCAAAATAATCTCATCATTTCTCTGCGATAGGTGGATTATCGATGAATTTCCCACGTGTATCTGGCAAGCAAACTCCTTTTGAATAGTGTAGGACGGATCTTGGTGAAGTAGAATCTCAATGTCGTCTCACTAGAGCGGGAGACCCACTATCCTTATTTGATCAAAAAGTGGTGTGACTAGGGAAAAGTCAACTCATCAAGGTTGGTTTCATAGAATCCTTGCACTCGATGTCCTTTATAACACTTCTTCTATAAGAGGGTTTATGTCACTAGAGTTTGAGATTGACTCTCAAATTCAAAAAGAAGGGTCAGAGAAAGTCTTTGAATCATTAACTTGGAAACGTTGATGGAAGTGAAATCATTCCATACGAGTTATTTTAGGTCTTGTATATCAACTCCTGGATGTATCGTTCAGAGGCGATGTGGGTTGGGGTCTTCGGGGGTCAGATGGTTTAGCTTAGTACTAAGGTGCTCGTCCCCATTATCGTGAGAACTCCTTGGGGCTCAATAAGCTCGGTAAGGGGGATGTGATTGCAACAAAAAACGATAGAAAACTTGAGGTGTTTTGTTTCTATGGTTTTATGCGGTCCTTGCTTATAACTTTAAAATTCTTTCAAAACAAGGTGTACTACGAGTTTGGCATTTAGCTGTCGGACTTCGTGAGATTCTTTTCTACCTGCTTTTCCTTTTCATCGTTGTCATCTTCTGATGGAGGCAAGCAAACTAGACGTTCGTCGATGAACTTCTTAAAACTATCCTTGCATGTGTACATTAAAATTTTTTAATTGACTTCGTTTACATGCTTTTGAGGATGTTTTGTAGTGACATTGACATGAAAAATTTTTGTTCTTTTCCGTCCCTTAATATAAAGCTCTCCTTCATACATTTCAATTTAGCTTGAATGGTCCTCAAAAAGGATCTTACTAAAATGGATGGTACTCGAGGACTCGGCCCTTCATAATTCAACAACAATTAAAATTCGGTTGGAAAGTGAAAACTCCCAACTTTGACAAAAACGTCTTCAGCGACTCCTTTAGGATGAGTAATAGGATCGATCTGCTAAGCCTTAAAAGTCATCCGTGTTCGGTGTAAGTTAGGGTGGTTAAAGCAAAGCTTTTTCTTCAAATAGTAAGGGGTATAAGATTTTTGCTCACGCTAAGTACGGCAAGGGTGGACATTCATCCTTTCCCAGGAAATCACATGGAATAAGAAACGTACTTGATCTCCGTGCTTTTAGGAAATTTTTAAGGAAGCATTCGCCGAGCCAATTATGTTCACTCTCACGGATTATCTTAGATATCAAGCAACTTTTCCTTGTTCATGAGCAAACTCTTAATAGTAGGAGCAAATCTTGACATAAAAACGTAAAAAGCATCCGCGAATTTATGTCGAAGCGTCAAATCTGTTTGGATTTGGAAGCTACTTCTCCATTTGATTCGAAGATTTGTCACCGAAATTTTTCTTGGTTAAGTCGAGAAGGATATGGAATATTTGGCTTAGGTAAACTCTTCGGAACATCGGGTTCCGAAATGGGAGTGGGGGTAACCGAAGGTGGGATTTGAGCAGTACTTTCTTGGAAATTAGATTGCTCCTTATCCGTTGTCTTCTCGGTTTCTTGTTCCACTACCTTTTTAGGAGAAGGATTAGTAAGAATCGAGGGTCCCTGTAAGCAAAACCATTTCGAGGTGGTGATAGCTGTCATCTCACCCTTCGGGTTTGAAATGGTATTACTCGGAAGAGTAGCCGATGTTGAGGCATGGTTTTGAAACAATCCACCTATCATGTTTTGCAAATTATTTTGAAAAGTAGTTTGTTGATTCATCATGACGGCTTGTTGAGATTTTTTCCAGGTTTCTGATTTCTTTTTTCTTAAGGTCTCCCTTTCAAACGAGTTGATTTGGTTTTTGCATGTTCTTATTATTTGATTGTTATTTTCTTTGTAACTCAAAAATCATTTGAAAACTTCTTGTTGTACTTGATTATTATGCACATGAAAAAGGTTGGATTTGGAAATCCTTGATTTTGAAAAATTCGGAAGCTATGATTATTTTGAGCTTGAAAAACTCCTTGATACCATGAAAATTTATTTCCACGATTAAATTATTCCCTTGACCTTGTTTTTTGATTAAACCTTTATTTTAACCATTGTTTTACACCGGAGCAAAACCGGGTGGTGCTATTTGGTTACTAACTCGGTTCAGAGGGGCATCTTGATTGTAAGTACCCGTAGTCGCACAAACACTAGCTTGATTGTTATTGGTAGTTGGACAATTATACATGAAATGGGCTCCACACAAAAGTAAACGCAAGTTTCATCAACCGCTTTGATTGAAGCAGGAGTGACATCTTTTTCTTAGTAACATCTCGACTAAGGTCGAAAAGTTGATACGCATGCTTATCATTTCTTTTCATACTTTTTACTATACATCTCCCTAGAAGTGTATTCATCCTAGAAGCATTTGGTTTGTTTTGTGAATAACGAACTTTTGATTTGTTTTCAATTATATTTAAAGCCTCTCTAGTCGTCTTACTCAAAAGATTTCCACCCATCGCGGCATTTAAGGAGTCTTGATCATTTTCGTTTAAACCGTTATGACAAAAGGTATCAAATTGGGTTAACTCCGTTAATCCATGTAGGGACAAGGCTCTAAGCTTTTCTTTTTAAATCGTTCCCACGATTCTCTAAAAGACTATCGATTTTTTGGGTGGTAATCGAGTATTTTTTTTTTTCTTTTTGTGAAGTCATTTTTCGAAGGAGGGGATAAATTGATTAACGAAGTTGGTTATACGAGATCATCCCAAGTCAGATTGACATTTGGTGGTGATTATGGTGACATCATTAGCTTTTTCTCATCAGTGGGATTAGGAATCCTTTAGTTCTGTCGTGTGTAATCTGTTGTTTCTATTTCATTGGTGCTTGTGGTGGGGAGGCGAGTTTAAGGGTTTATCGGGTAGACTGTAATTGGGGTTATTTGGATGTTTGTTGCGCTATTATGTTGACGCAGGTTGGGTCGGTAAATCAGGTGTGAGGCAGACGGACACAGGCCGGGGGTGCTCGGAGTTTTGCCTCTTCTGTGGCAAACTTGTAAGGGGGGGTGGAATAGTTTACGCTTTTTAAATTTAGTTTTTTGTATGTTTGTATAAAACTTAGATTCGACCTTTTTTGTGATTCATTGCTTGCACAATATGATCAATGTAAATTATTGAATATGATTAATGTAAGACATGAGATATATTAAGAACAATTCCAAAACACATTGCGGGATTGATAGTGGTTCGGTAAGGTAGCACCTCGTCGCCATTATTTTACTCCCCCGTCCCCACAAAAAGCGTGAGTTTTCTTCACTATAGTCATCAATCTCTATGGGGAGAAGAAACCGTACACAACGTTGCTTTTTTCAATTTCTTGAAACTAAGCTTAAAATGGCGAGTTCTAATCTTATAGTAGACCATTCTATCCATCAAACATATCTTTAAGTCTTGTTCTCGACTTTAAAATCTTATTGGACCTCTTCACAACTTTCAACTTCTACACTTAAACTTCATGACGTCTTTTAATATTCTCGACTTCTTCACATACTTACGACTTCACTTATCACAACTTACTTATACTCAAATACTTTAACACTACTTGGTAAGATCACACGATCTACTATACTTACAAAGATCTCCAAGGTTAGTACTATACACTAACTACAAGTTATACAATTGATTTATATTTATGTGTTATGATTTGCACACAAGTTCTGCTTGCACACTAAGGTTAATGATTCTTTCACTTGATGATGGAGTATTCTTCTCTTGCACTGGAGGGTATATAGCCTTGGATCATTTGGAAAACGAAGCTTTATGATTAAATGATCAAAGGATATTTTAGAGAGGATAAGTGGGCTGTTATTGAGCAGAAGGAAATGAGTGCAAAAGATGAGGAAAAATGTTGAGGAATTAACTCCATGTATTTATTTGGAAAAGAAGGAGGAGCGTAGTCTATGGCCGACCCCCTTAAATAGGGTGCCGACCCCCTTATAATTAAGGGGGCCACCCATGTATTTAAGGGGGCCGCCCCTTTCAGACGCTCCTCTTTTTTTGTCCTATCCAGGGGAGGTGTTTACTGGACCTTTTCTAGCCGTTTTAGGTTCGAAAATTTGAAATTCAAAATGTTTATTTTGAAAATCAATAACATTTCTTATAAATGTGGAAATTGTTTTGTAAGTTTATAACATGTTTACGAAATTTTATAAAAGTTCTGAGGTTTTGAATAATAAATTTTCTTTGATCATAAAAATCCATTAAGCATTATTTATTATACCTTTAAGTGATGTAATTGGTTGAAATGAGGAATTTATACTAAATTCTTGTTTACGTTTAATTTACGTTGAACATTTTTTATTTGTGATTATCAAAACGTTAAGATGTGAACAAAATTATTATCTAAAGGTTTTTAGGCATTATATTTTATCAACAATCTCTACCCCTTTTTGAAGAATCAAAATGGGGGTGAGTTTTTGTTGATAAAATATAATGGCCCTAAATACCTTGATAATATTTTTTTCACATCTTTTACGTTTTGATAATCACAAAATAAAAAGGTTAAACAAGTAAAATTAATCGGGTTAACAAGTTGTATGTTGTAGTAATTTTCTCATCTTCAACAATTACATCACTTAAAGGTATGAATAAATAAATGCTTAATGCATTTTATGATCAAAGGAAATCTTTATTCAACCTCAAACTTTTATAAAATGTTGTAAAATGTTTTATATCTTACAAACATTTTCTACATTTAAAAGAAATGTTTTTATTCAAATTAAAATTTTTGTATTTCAAAACTTTCGAAAACTAAAATGGCTAGAAAAGGTCCGTATATCACATCCCCTGGACTAGGACAAAAAGAGGAGCGTCTGATGAATGGGGCGGCCCCCCTTAAATACATGGGCGACCCCCTTAATTATAAGGGGGCCGACACCCTATTTAAGGGGGTCGGCCATAGACTCCGCTCCTCCTTCTTGTCCTATAAATACTGGATTATTCCTCAACATTTTTCTCATCTTTTGCTTCATTCTTTCTGCTCAATACAGCCCACATTTTCATCTCTAAAAACACCTTTGATCATTTAATCATAAAGCCTTCGTTTCCTAATGATCCAAGGTTATTCCTCAAGTGCAAGAGAAGAATATTCCATATCAAGTGAAGGATGTTTTACACCTTAGTGTGCATTTGCAATCGTGTTGCATTCATATCACATATTTTAATAATCAATTGTATTTCTTGTTGTTCGTGTATAGTAGATAGATCTTGGTGATCTTTGCTAAGTATAGTTAGATCGTTGTGGATCCTTACCAAGTAGTGTTAGGTAGTTGTGTTATAAGTAGTGTGATGAAGTGAAGTAGTGATGTTGTGAGAAGTCGTGATGTTTTAAAGAAGTATGAAGTTGTTGAAGAAGTTGTGTGTTGTGAAGAGGTCATTGTAAGTTTTTTTAAAGTCTGTGAACAAGTAGTGTTGAAGTTATTGTTTGTGATAGATTGGTTCTAGCTAATATTAGAACTCGACATTTAGCTTTGTGTCATAAAATTGATATATTGCAACGTTGTGTTCGGTTTTCTCCGCCATAAGGGAGTTTGTTGAACATAGTGAAGAAAAACTCCCCGGAGTTTGGTGGCTGGGGAGTAGTGTTAGGTGCGAATAAGCAGCGTGCTTCCATTACCGAACCACTTATAATTCCTCGATTGTGGTTTGGTTGTTCTTCACTTTTATCTCTTGTCTTACTTTATATTTTCATATAATTTAATTGTTCATATTGTGCAAGCATTGGAATTCACAAAAAGGTACGAAATCTAAGTTTTACAAAAACATACATAAAACCTTAAATTGTAAACCTATGCGTTGTTAAAACTATCAACCCCCCTTCTAGTTTTCCACAGAAGAGCTACTCCGAGCACCCACGGAAGGGTACGGAGAAGCTATCATTTTACCGGAAATTAATGCGGATCATTTTGAGATTAAAATGAATTTGTTACAATTGGTTCAAGCGAACCTGTTTCACGGTTTTTTAGAGAGATCGTAAAAAATCTCTCTATGCTCATATTAAATAGTTTCAAAAAGATTACCCGACTCTTCGATTTAGGAATTTTCCAAATGATGTGATTATGCTAATGATGTTTCCTTATTCACCTCCTAATTCAATCTTGACTTGGGAGGATCTCGTTACCAAATTCGTGAATCAATTTTTCCCTCCTTCGAAAATGACTCACTTAAAGAATAAAATCTCTCGATTTACCCAAAAATTCGAATGAGTCTTTTAGTGATAGCGTGAGTGAACATTTAAAGAAATGCTTAGAGCTGTCCCTACAATGGATTTACGGAGGGTTAAACCAGTTGTACCTTTTATAGAGGTTTTAAACGAAAAATGATTCAAGACTCATTAAATGCCCGCGATGGGTGGAAATCTTTTGAGTATGGACGACTAAGAGAGGCTTTATTTATAATTGAAATACTAATCAAAAGTTCGTTATTATTCACAAAACAAACCAAATGCTTTACTAGGATGAATACGACTTTAGGGAGAGTGTTTAGTAAATAGATGAAAGAATTGATAAGATTGCCGGAATCAACATTTCGACCTTAGTCGAGATTGTTTCTAAGAAAAGTTGTCACTCTGCTTCAATCAAAGCGGTTGAGGAAAACTTGCGTTACTTGTGGTGGTGCCATTTGCTTGGTTATTGTCCAATCTTCCAATAACATCAAGCTAGTGTTTGTGAGTCACGGGTACTTACAACAAAGATGGCCTCCACGGAACGAGTTTAGTAACCAATTAGGCACCACACGGTTTTGCTCCGTTTGTTTGTAAAACAATGGTTTAAAATAGGTTTAATCAAAATCAAGGTCATGGGGAAATAATTTTAATCGGGGAAATAATATTTTTCCATGGTAATCTAGGTTTTTCAAGCTAAAAATTACTCATGCTCCGAATTTTCAAAATCAAGGATTTCAATCCAACCTTTTTCAAGTGCATATAAGCATGTTCAACAAGAGGTTTTCAAATGATTTTTCGAATTACTAGACGAAATAACAATCAAATAATAAGAACATGCAAATTCAAATCAACTCGTTTGAAAGGAGACCTTAAGATGAAATTCAAAACATGATAAAACTCAACAAGCGCTATGATGGAATCAACAATCTCTCACTTTTCCAAAAATAAAATTTGCAAAACATGATAGGTGGATTGTTTCAAAACCATGCCTCAACATCGGCTACTCTTCCGAGTAATACCATTTCAAACCCGAAGGGTGAGATGAAAGCGATCACTACTCGAAATGGTGTTGCTTACGAGGGACCCTCGATTCTTACTAATCTCCCACCACCCTCTCTCCCACCTCAAAAAAGGATTAGTGGAACACAGGAAACGAGACTCTATTATCTCCCCCCAGCTCACCGCCTACTTCCAACAAATAGAAGAAAATAAGGAGGAGGAAAGGGAACTACTACCCCTCTATAAGAGAAGGAAGGGAACAACGGATAAGGTGCAATTAATTTCCTAGGAAGTAAGTATGCTACTAAAATCTCCAAACTTCGGTTACCCCCACTCCATTTCGGAACCCGATGTTCCGAAGTAGAGTTTACCTAAGCCAAAATATTCAATATCCTTTTCGACTCTTAAACCAGAAAAATTTCGTGACCAAAAGCTTCGGAATCAATATGGAGAAGAATCTTCCAAATCATTCAGATTTGCGTTCGACATAAGTTTCGCGGTTGCTTTACTTTTGATGTCAGATTTGTCTCCTTGAACGATTAAGAGTTTGCTCATGAACAAGCGAAAAAGTTGCTTGAGTTAGCTAAGATACCTGTTGAACGAGAATTGGCTAGGCGATGCTCCTTTAAAAATTTCTGAAAAAGCTTGGTGATCCAGGTAAGTTTCTTATTCCATGTGATTTCCTGGGAATGGATGTATGTCACGCCTTGGCCGATCTTAGCGTGAGCATAAATCTTATACCCCTTTCTATTTAGAAAAAGCTTTCTTTACCCGAACTTACACCAACTCGGATGACTTTAGAGCTAGCAGATCGATACATTTACTCATCCTAAAGGGAGTCGCTGAATGAAAGAGTTTTTGTCAAAGTTGGGAGTTTTCTCTTTCCTACGATTTTATTGTTGTTGATTTTGACGCCAGGGGCTCCTCGAGTACCTCTCATTTTGGAAAGATACTTTTGAGGGACAGTCAAGCATTTAATTGATGTGTATGAAGGAGAGCTTTATTTTAGGGACGGGAATGAACAAATAATTTTTAATTCGTCAATTGGCACGAACAAAACATACTCAAAAAGCATTGTAAACGAGTCATTAAATTGGTTTAAATAAATGACTCATGAAAGGATATTTTAAGAAGTTCATCGACGAGCCCGCTCTAGTTTGCTTGCCTCCATCAGAAGATGACAACGATGAAAAGGAAAAGCAGGAAGTAAAGAATCTCACAGAGTCGACAGCTAAATGCCAAACTCGTATCACACCTTGTTTGAAGAATTTTAAAGTTATTTGCAAGGACAGCATTTTTCATTGAAACCAAAACACCTCAATTTCTTCGGTTTTTGCAATCACATCCACTTACCGTCTATCTGAGCCCAAGGTTCTATCTCTTAATGGGTGGCCATCGACGCCACCTTAGTACTTTTAATGCTGAAAAATGTTCGTCCATTCCTAAGGAGAATCTGAGATCACTTCCAGGAGTGATAGTATAAGAACGTTTTTAACTTCGTTTGTTGATTTCTCTTCCATCAAGTTACATGTGATGAATCTATGACCTTTTCTCTGACCCTCTCTTTGAATTTGATGTCTATTCTAAATATCTAGTGACATATTAAACCCTCTTTTTGAAGTGTGTTATAGGGGAGGGGACATCGAGTGCATGGGATTCTGATGATTCCAACCTTGATGTGTTTTGATTTCCTAGTCACACCTCTTTTTGATTCTAATAAGGATGAGTGTCTCGCTCTAGGAGACGACATTGAGATTCTACTTCACCATGATCCGTCTACTACTATCAAAAGCGTTGCTTCCATTCTCGAGGGATTCATCGATGATCCAACTTTCGAAGAGAATGATGATTTATTTGATTTGGAATGTAAAACGAATGATTGGAAAAGAATTTTGTACGATGCTCCAATTGATAAATTTGAGTGTTTCGACCCAGGAGGCGACAATGATGATATCGATGCTTTTCTAGCTATCGAAGTTCCTACGTATATTAAGGAAGGTTATTATGACTCAGAGGGAGACGTATTATATCTTGAGAGTTTGCTTAGTGATGATAACACCCATAATCTTTTTTCGGTGTATTTTTTTTATCCATCGAACCACAACAAATTAAGGAATGAATCAAGACATGGATACTTTGATAAACTTTTATCTCCCAGAGGTGATCCTTCTTCTCCATGAGTTTCGCTGGTGGAGTCATCACGATTTCTCCAAGAATTTTAGATAGAAGAAAGCACAAGGATTATATCAGTCGAATGTCGTTACTATGCGGAAATTCATCTTCCCGGTCGCTGGAAAATTTTCATACAATCATCGAGTCTCTTCCCACATCTACTACCCTCGTCGAGGATAGTGACTCTAATAGGGAAGACATCAATATATTTTTCGGATCAGATGATTCGATACCACCAGGTATTGAAAGTGATTTTGACTCGGAAGGTGATATTATTGACAACTTGTTAACAAATGTTCCGTTTCCCGTTTTATGAGCGTTTAACCTTCGACATGGAACCCGATGTGCCCGTGATAAACAATGTTTATGAGCTTAATGAAGACGAATGTTTTGACCCAGGGGGAGGTGAGATTAATGTTGAAGTTGACGATTCCTTCACATTTTTCATTCAAACTTTTCGCCCATTCTCCACTTACCCCTGAGGTTATCTCCTTTACTTTCTCCACGAGATGAAGGACACCAATTTTGACCCCGGGGCATCTTTGCTAATTCATTTTTCTTTCAAGAGAGTTTTGGTGTTGTAGTTAGTTACAATGTTTCATGGAATTTTGTTCTTCATTGTTTCATCCCATGGACAAATGAATTCGTGGATCGGAGTCAAGCTATGTGCACTCGGGTTACCAAGAAACTAAGCGCTTGGTGGGAGGCACCCCATGCTTATCCTTCTATCTTCTTTCTTATTTCTATTGTGATGTGAGGAGGCTTGTACTCTTCCGATTCTCGTTGTTTGTGCTTATGATTGATTGCAGGATTGACCCAAAATTTTCTGAAGACTCTCGTGTTCAGGTTGTTTTGTCCGGGGGTCAACTCGAGCTTTCACTAGACCTTTGCTTCCATTACGTTTGGGGGGAAATCCGTGTTTTTCCTTAGTTATTATCGTTAACTTTTATCTGGTAGCATACTTTGTTAAAAGGGCTTAAGATTTTTGTTGTACTTTCTTTATGCTTGGGTTATGCATTCGAATTTTTTGAGTTTAGTATCGGGGTTTTTAAGTATTAGGCTAGGTAAATTGAGGACAATGTTTTAATTTTAGTATGGGGTAGTATAATTCTTCGATATAATCTTACCTACCTTTGCCAGTTGTTCTCACGTACCATGTTTTTCCCGACATAAATTTAAAAAATTTTAAAATTTTCAATAAATAAATTGTATGTGTTTTGTCACAATTTTTGACTTCCCTATCCTATGAGTTGATTAAGAATAAATTTTGACCTATCGAGGTGTTGAGCTCTAGGTTGTTCATTAACTTTTAGGCTAAGGGTTCACGGAAATTACACGAAGAACGGAAAAATGATAGAGTTAATTATGAGGGGGGGTAGGGGGGGGGGGAGTTTTTTTATGGGATGCTATACATGGTTTAGTTTATAAATCTTAAGGGCGCATGTATGTTATTTGTGGCCCTTTTTTCTTCTCTATAAGCTCTTAACCGGATTAATAATCGTGCTTGGTTTTTGGATATTAACTTTATATCAACAATTTTTTTGTAGTGTATAAGCAAAAATTTTAGTCTTGTTCAAACTTATACTTGGATTTTTTCAAAAAGAAGTCTTCCTATTTAAAATACCTTAAAAAATAAATAATAAATTTAATAATAATAATAATAATAATAATTTATAAGAATATTAATAAACTGTAGGGTCTGATAAAAGTTTACTGCTCCTTGCCGGCTCACAAACCGATGTGGTACTTCTAAAGAATGCCCAAAAGTAAGAATAAAAATCAGAGATTGATCAAATGTTTGTGCTGCATCTTGCCGGCTCAATAACGATGTTGCAGCCTTCTAATAGGTCGAGGGTTACAATTGCATACAATGTTATGGTTTAAGTTTGAATTAATAAAATAGATCTCTTTTTAGTTAAATTCAAAAATATGCTTTTTGAACTGTTGACTATTCATTTATAAGTTTTTTAAATAAGTATAGTATATACGGGAAACTGATAGAGTTTTTGAAACCATGGTCCGTGAGTCCGATACTAGTCTCTGTGGGGTGTCAAAAGCCTTGTCCTCTTAGCCGCCATGGTTGGATGTGCCGAGACGGGGGAAAGTTCGCTACATGGGGGATGATCTCACCATCAAACTCATTATTCTCGAGTGAACAGTGGAAAACATAGAATTTTGCATAACAATAATGTGACCATGGTTGAATTCAAAATAGGCCACTTTCACTAAGAAATAGTTATTGTTCGGGCTGTGAAAAAGTTCACCAAGTTGCAAATATGAGTAGTGGTTTGCATCTTAATGATATTTAGCGGTGATTTCGTTTTAAAGATTGGTTTGGTGCAAAGTGAAAAAAAAGTCGGGTACGATGTAATTTATCCTTTTTTGGGGCATTCTCGTGACGTCGAAAATGCAGCTTGTTCTTGATCCTAATCGTTTATGGAAAAATAAACCAAAGTCGGAATATTCTAGGTAGTTGCTTAAAAAAATTGAAAAAAAAACAAATTTCTAAAAAAAGTTTGATAAATGGGAAAAATAAGGTGTTTTTTATAGCTTGGTGTGTTTTTTAACTCTCCCACAAAAGTCTTTTTCTACTTTTCAATTATTTAGTTTGGGGATAGTGTTTTGAGGGTATTTGGTTTTAGGCATATAACATTGCGTGAGGAACTCAACAATCACTTAGTTTGGGGAATTTTGATATGTGAGAAATCACATATCTTTATTATACCAAAAATGGCCCTTAAATGATCAAAATGTGCAAAAATATGCTTGTATTTGTGTATTTTGTAGTTTGTGAATGTGTAGGTACGTGTATTGCAAAAATTATAAGAAAACGGTCAAAACCGGGCAAACACGAACACAAGAATGGAAAGAGTGCACAAGAGCCGGGAGTTTCTAGCAAAAGGTCATCAAAAGTCAACCCTTAGTCAGCAATGGTCAACTCACAAAAGACAAAATTATATCCTCAAAATACCATTAAAAAAAACTCTTGATGTTAGTAAGATCATATTTACAAAATATAGTCCCTAATCCCTAACACGTTATAATCTTTTTTATTTTAGAAGATAACTGGTCGTTTTTCTTATATACAAAAAAAACTATGTACCTTATATACCGAGCCAAAATTCTCACAGGGCCCATATCTTTAATTATATAATTATCCCAAAAAAGCCCAGGTAAAACTCACAACCCGGGTCAAAGCACGAATATTTAAGGTAAAATGGAAAAGGCGCAAAAAGTTTTGGTGTCTATATTCATCATCTCTTTAATTATCCTGCATTAAAAAACATAAGGGTAAATTCCATATGCCTCCGCTACCCACGCTTGCTAAAAGATTTTGTTACTAAGCCACAGCTCAGCAAAGCAAAACGTCACATCTTATCTATGATTGGTCAAGAAGGATCAAGGAATGACACGGTGGATTCAAACAAATACACCAAAAGATGGAAATTTACCCTGAAAGCAAGCCTAAAGAAACACACTCACTCCTAAAGAATGGGATTGCCAGCTTGGCAATCCGATTGTGCCTAAAATCTAATCAACGGTCAGAAGTTGGGGCATCCTTGATAGATTAATGAATGTTGAGATATAAAGATCATGGGGAGAGTGGGAAAATAAAGCTAGAAGCATTCCTCCAGCCCCGATAATACAAGGGCTGACTAATCACAATGTTAGCTAGCTTAATTTAGGAATAGTGTAAAATTAGCTTTTAGCTCTATTGTAATTTTCGAGCAGGCTTATTGTCATTTAGGTCTTTTCTATATTTTCATTTTTAAAAAAGCTTTGTAATCTGTTTTAATTCAATTTAAAAGTTTGACTTCACTTTTAATCTTGTTCAATCATGTTTTTACCTTAAGTGCATTGCATAAGCCTATGGTTTGAGTATATAATCTCAATAAGATTTCATACAGCATGTCTTAGTCACTACTCTTAAAGCTTAAATGAGCTTAATAACTCTCAAAATTCACTCTCAAATATACCAAAGCTTATTAAAGAAGGGAAAACCAAACATAGTTGGGCTTCCAAGACCACACCAGCTTATCCTAGGATAAGCTGGAGCTTGTTGATTAGCTCATAAAAGCATTTAACAACCTTGTTTTGTGTAGAGGCTTCTGTAAGTTTCCATTTACTTTTTCTAGCCTTAAACCGCACTTTAGCTTTAAAATGCTTATTATTTGCTTATTGTTGTTTAGTGTAGCTTATATTAGCTTAATATAGTTGTTAGAAGCTTAATTAGTTCAATTAGTAGCTTAAATCTTAGTTTACTCTTATTTGTTAAATTTCAGTCATAAAATCCAAAAACAATAGCATATCTTGTTAGCTTATTACTTCTGCTTATTTGTCTGTTGAAATATGTTTATTAGGTTTGTTAAAAGTTAATTAATATCTGGTATCTTTAATTCGAGTTTTAATTCTTAGTTTCATAAGCTAATAATGAATTTGAGCAAAATAAAGGGGTGTTTGGCATTAGACAGCACTAACTTTAGTTAGTGCTGTCAAAGGTTATTTAGTCCTTTGGTTTGATCTTAAATTTCATTGTGAGGTTTATGAGGTTAGGTTTTAAGATGTTTATTAGAGTTTACCAGCTTTTGATTAGTTTTAGTAATAGTTGTTAGAATCTTTGGTAATAAGTTCAAGTTCTATGGTTGATTGTGCTTAAGTCTTTGCTAGCTTATTTCATTGCTGTATTTGCTCTTGTTTAGTTGCTTTAAAAGTGTTAGAACCAAATCCTTAAGTCTGTGCTTTTGGTTTTGTGATTTGGACATCTATGTGCCAATTGCATCAGATAGTCAAAACAGCCCTTAAGGCCATTTTCAATCTTAAAAATCAGCTAGTAAAAGTAGTTTTTAGCTTTTCAAACTTTGAGCACAACTAGTTTATAGGTTATTCTAAATCTTTTTAAGCTTATTTTATTTTTAATTTAGTTTTTTTTTACTTATTTGTTATTAAAGCAGGGGCACTGTATTTTGCACCTTTGTCTTTTCTTAAGAAAACCAAAAATAGTGTAATATGTCCAAATAGCCCTTTTCATTCAGCATTTTCTTTGTTCATTTGATTTTCAAATTACTTTTCAAAAGTTGTTTTTAGTAGCTTATAGGTTAATCTTTCAAGTGATATAAGCCTTAAGTCCATAAGGTTCTGTTTGCTTAATTAAAAATAAGCTCAAATTAGCCTAGTTGTTGTTTTGAACTCGGTTTATGCCAAATTGCTTTATTTGAATCTTTTTAGTTTTATGGCTTATACTATTTGCTTATTAAGAGATAATATTTGTTTAGTAAGTCTGTTTAGGATAGTTGGTAGCTTAATTAATCCTTGGTGTAGGTTATTAT
The DNA here is from genome assembly GCA_026074375.1 of Tanacetum coccineum. Classification (NCBI taxonomy): domain Eukaryota; kingdom Viridiplantae; phylum Streptophyta; class Magnoliopsida; order Asterales; family Asteraceae; genus Tanacetum; species Tanacetum coccineum. The sequence continues at coordinate 46,781 of BQNB010003554.1, forward strand.
AGTTTTCTTTGTACCCCTTTATTTAAGTAAAAAAAGCTAATTTGGTCTTTCAAGTTTTTATCTGTCAACTTTTAAGCTATTTTCTAGCTTATTTATTGATTTTAGAAAGAAATAGTTACTTTAGTGATTATTTACTAATTTTCATGTTGCTCTTACAACTTTGTTCAAAAGTGTTTTGGAAAATAAAAAAAGGGATTGAGAGGAATTTGTGGCGTGTGAGCAAGACTTGAACCCAAAACTTCTACCCTCCTCAAACCTTTTCAAAGACTCACATCACTCACTCAACACCATTGCGCCTTGGGACTTTTACGTCCATGGGATGCTATTAAGAATCTTTTTTCACCTTTTTTGAGTTCTTTTTATAATAATGCACTTTCGCTGGTGCTTTTGTAGCTTTTTCTGGGCTTATTCATTTAAGCATTTTCCTAGTTAGTATTTTTCCTGCATTCCTTGTAGCTTAATCTATTTTTAGTAATTTTCTTAGAATTTTAATTCATAGTTTTACATTTTTCTTGCATTTATTTATATTAATAAACTTTAAAAAGTCCCTAAAAATATGAAAATAAGTTCAAAAAATAAAATTTCTTTTTTATAAAACTTTCTTTTATCTATAATTTTAGGCTTGAGGACTTTAAATTTACTTTCGTTACGGGTTAAAATTTTAGAAATTCATTTTTTAGAAGAACGGGATTTGGTTTTCCCGTTCTCGTTTTTTACTTCGTTTTTTAAGCTTTAAGTGTTCTCGTTTTAGAATTTCCTTAGCTTTTTTACTTTTAAATAGTTAATTAAGTTTAGAATTACATGGAATAAGAAACTTGCCGGGATCTCCAAGCTTTTCGGGAAGCTTTTTGAGGAGCATCGCCGAGCAATTCTCGTTCAACGGTATCTTAGCTAATTCAAGCAATTTTTCCTTATTCATGAGCAAACTCTTAATCGTAGGAGCAAATCTTGGCATCAAAAGTAAAGCATCCGCGAAACTAATGTCGAAGCGCAAATCTTGAAAGATTTGAAAGATCTTCTCCATTTGATTCGAAGCTTTGTCACGGGACTTTTGATCATTACGTCGCGAAGGATATGGAATATTCGGCTTAGGTAAAGTCTTTGGAACATCGGGTTCCGGAATTGGAATGGGGTTAACCGGAGGTGGGATGTGAGCGGTACTTCCTTGGAAATTTGATTGCTCTTTATCCGTTGTCTCCTCGGTTTCTCGTTCCACTACCTTTTTAGGAGAAGGATTAGTAGGAATCGAGGGTCCCTCGTAAGCAACACCACTTCGAGTAGTGATCGCTTTCATCTCACCCTTCGGGTTTGGAATGGTATTACTCGGAAGAGTACCCGAAGTTGAGGCTTGGTTTTGAAAGAATCCACTTAACATATTTTGCAAGTTAGTTTGAAAAACATTTTGTTGATTCATCAAGACGGCTTGTTGAGTCTTCATCGTGTTTTGAATTTCATTCTTAACTTCTCCTTTCAACGAGTTGATTTGATTTTGCATGTTTCTCATTATTTGATCATTAGTTCTCTTGTAACTTGAAAACTCATTTGAAAACTCTTGTTGAACTTGATTATTAGGAATTTGAAAAGGTTGATTTTGAAAATTTGGAGCATGATTGTTTTAAGCTTGAAAACCTTGATTTCCATGAAAATTATTTCCCCGATTAAAATTATTTCCTTGACCTTGATTTTGATTATACCTATTTTGATCATTGTTTTGCACCGGAGCAAAACTAGGTGGTGCCATTTGGTTACTAACACGATTTGGAGGGTTAACTTGATTGTAAGTACCCGTTGCCACACAAACACTAGATTGATTGTTATCGGTATTAGGACAATTGTACCAAGCATGAGGCCCACTACAAGTAACACAAATTTCCTCAACCGCTTTAATCAGAGTGGGAGTGACAACCTTTTTAGAAACAATTTCAACTAAGGTTGAAAGTTGGTCCGCAAGCTTATTAATTCTCTCATCCGTTTTACTAACACTTTCCCTGGAAGTCGTATTCATCCTAGAAACATTTGATTTATTACGTGAATAACAAACTTTTGATTTATTCTTAATTATATTCAAAGCTTCTCTAGTCGTTTTACTCAAAAGATTTCCACCCATCGCGGCATTTAAAGAGTCTTGATCGTTCTCGTTTAAACTGTTATAGAAGGTATCAACTTGAGTTAACTCTGTAAATCCGTGGTGAGGACAAGCTCTAAGCATTTCCTTAAATCGTTCCCATGCTTCACTAAAAGTTTCCTCGCATCAGATTTACGGAGTTAACCCAAGTTGATTCCTTTTATATAGGTTTAAACGACAACGATCAAGATCTTTAAATGCCGGGCGGGTGGAAATCTTGTTGAGGAAGACGACTAGAAAGGCTTTGAAAATAATTGAAAACAATCAAAAGTGCGTTATTCACGAAACAATCCAAGTTCTAGGATGAATACGATTCTTGGGAAAATGGTAGTAAGAGGATGAGAGAATTGATAAGCTTTGCGGAATCAACTTTTGACCTTAGTCGAGTTGGTTTTAAGAAAGTTGTCACTACCTGCTCCGGTAAAGCGGTTGAGGAAAACTTGCGTTACTTGTGGTGGTGCCATTCTTTGTATTAATTGTCGAAACTACCGATACAATCAGCTAGTGTTTGTGCTGGCAACGTGGTACTTACAATCAAGTTATCCCTCAAAACGTGTTAGTAACCAAATGGCACACCGGGGGTTTTGCTCCGGTAAATCAATGGTCAAACATATGTTTTTTAATCAAAATCAAGGTCAAGGGAAAAAATTTTTAATCGGGGAATAATTTTCATTGGTAATTCTAAGGTTTTCAAGCTCAAAATAATCATGCTTCGAATTTTCAAAATCAAGGATTTCAAAACCAACCTTTTCAAGTGCATAATAATCAAGTTCAACAAGAGTTTTCAAATGATTTTTCGAGTTACAAGAGAAATAACGACCAAATGATGAGAAACATGCAAAATCAAATCAACTCGTTGAAAGGAGACCTTAAGAATGAAATTAAACACGATTAGAATCCAACAAGCCGTCATGATGAATCAACAAACTACCTTTCAAAATAATTTGCAAAACATGATATGTGGATTGTTTCAAAACCAAACCTCAACTTCAGGTACTCTTCCGAGTAATACCATTCCAAACCCGAAGGGTGAGATGAAAGCGATCACTACTCGAAGTGGGTTTGCTTACGAGGGACCTCGATTCCTATAATCCTTCTATTAAAAGGTAGCTAGAAACGAGAAACTGAGAAGACTAACCTGATAATGAGAATCTAATTTTCCAAGGGAAGTACCGCTCATAATTCCACTCCGGTTACCCCCATCCAATCTCCGGAAACCCGGATGTTCTGTAGAATTTACCTTAAGCACAAATATTCATATCCTTCACGGCGAATGATCACAAATCCCGTGACAAAGCTTGAATTCAAATGGAGAAGAGATCTTCCAAATCATTTAAGATTTTGTGCTTCGACATAAATTTCGCGGATTTCTTACTTTTGTGCCAAGATTTGCTCTCGATTAAGACTTTGCTCATGAATAAGGAAAAGTTGTTTGAGTTGCTAAATACGTTGAACTGAGTACTTGCTCGGTGATGCTCCTCAATAAAGCTTCTCGTGAAAAAGCTTGGAGATCCCGACAAGTTTCTTATTCCATGTGATTTCCCAAGAATGGATGTATGTCACGCCTTGACCGATTGCTTGGGCGCGAGCATAATCTTATGCCCCTTTCATTTGGAAAATAGCTTTCTTTACCCTAACTTAACTAAATGGATTACTTTTGAGCTAGCAGTTCGTTCCGATTTACTCATCCTTAAGGAGTCGCTTGAAGGAGTTTTTGTCAAAGTTGGGAGTTTTACTTTCTTACCGATTTTGTGTGGTTGATTTGAAGCGATCCTCGAGTACCTCTCATTTTAGGAAGATCCTTTTTGAGGACCGGTCGAGCTTTAATTGATGTGTATAAAGGAGAGCTTATTTTAAGGGACGGAAATGAACAAATAATTTTTCATGTTAATGGCACGACAAAACATCCTCAAAAGCATGTAAACGAGTCAATTAAAATGGTTAATGACACTTGCTAAGGATAGTTTTAAGAAGTTCACCGACGAACCCGCTCTAGTTTGCTTGCCTCTATCGGAAGATGACAGCGATGAAAAGGAAAAGCAGAAAGTAAAGAATCTCGCAGAGTCGACAGCTAAACGCCAAACTCATATCACACCTTTTTTTGAAGAATTTTAAAGTTATTTTCAAGGAGAGCATTTTTCATTCAAACAAAACACCTCAAGTTTCTTCGGTTTTTGTAATCACATCCACCTTACCGTCTATTGAGCCCAAGGATTCTCTCATAATGGGGGACGAGCACCTTAGTACTTTTAGTGCTGAGGAAATTGTCCCAATCCCAAGAGAATTTAAGGATACATCCAGGAGTGATAGTAAGAACGTTTTACCTTCGTGTGATGATTACCTCTTCTACCCAGAGATCACCTGTTATACCTCGTCATCGAGTTATGATTCTAGCACCTAGATAGCCTATTCCTCATGGTCGACCGTACCGCTACCATCTTAATGGGCCGATACACTTGATGACTGTGAGGAAGAGGGTTGGACCGATACCTGTTCAGCGACTTGCTGTGAGATATTTTGTCGATCATTATTCATCTGATTATTTTTCTCCAAATGATTCAGCTTGAGATTCTTCTTCAGATTCATCATCAGAGGCATCATCAGATTTTCATTCGGATGCTTCATTTGATTCTTCTTCGAGATACTCATTGCCGGATCATTCTTCTCCCGATTTACCGAGTACTTCTGCGGGGCTATCTCGCAAGAGACGTAGGTCCCCTATGGCATCTGTACCTGCATTACCACCTGTATCTAGAGCTCTATCTCCTGTCCGTGCTGATTTGATACCATCGCCTAAGAGGATTAGGAGTCCTGAGACAGCTACGAATTTAGAGGGTTGTTCAGAGGATAGTTTTGAGCCATACGTACCTAGAGAGGTTGGTTTAGGAGTTGACATTGAGGATGAGAGTTCTGAGCAGTCTAGGTCTAGAGGGACTGATATAGAGGTGGATGATGATGTTGAGAGGAGTGATAGGATGGATATTGACCCCGTTGAGGCAGTTATCGAGGCGTGTTTTGATTTTGCTGATATTATTAGAGCTAGTGGAGTTGATGTTAGGGTTGAGGCTGTGACCGTTGCTCGAGATGATGTTGAGATGGGTACGAGAGACCCGATTGTAGTTAGTGATGATGGAGATACACCTCTTGTGGTACCAGAGGTTATCCCTGAGCCTGCTCAGGAGGGAGCAGCAGGGAGTACGTATGAGACATTGGGAGATTTGGTTCAGAGGTTCCATGATCACACGCAGGCTATCCCAGTCCATCGTATACAGGTTATTAAGGGCGTCCAAAGGGAGTAGGGACATAGGATTGTTGGGGTTGAGTCGACAGTCACTGCTTTGACTGAGAGGGTTGCTGAGTTGGAGAAGGATAACAGGAGGCTCAGAGACACCGCGAGTGTTGAGAGTCAGAGAGTTGACCGACTCCAGCGCGGCATGTCACGTATGCAGAGAGAGCTGAGGCAGATACGACGGTTTCAATTTTATGATCGAGTGAGAGTTGGCAGATTTAAGGCGTGTGCTAGGAAGCACATAGGCTATCGTCCTTAGATATGTTCATTAGTGTTGCAATATTGAGCAGTAGCGTTTAGTGATGACCGTAGTGTTAGAAACTCGTATTTTCTGTATTTTGAAACCAATGTGATGTAATCACTAATGTTCGATGATATGAAATTAGTATTTATCTATGATATGATGTCATGATTTGATTTACTTATGCTTTTGCGTCATGCATTATGGGGTTTCCATGAATATATTTCGATCATGTATTTCCTATGTGAATTAACCGTAAATTTTATTTAACACCGTTAGTGATCTCGCATCACCTAGAAATCTCATCGAGTGTTACGTTGTCATGTTGTAAGAAGATGCCTAACACCCGATCTGGAGCGTCCATGACACATGAGAAGGTTGAAGAAATGGTTACTCGCCGAGTAGCTGAAGAAATGGAGGCTCATGAAGCCGCAAGGAATCTTGAATCCCTGAATGAGAATGGGGATGAACAAGAAGGTGAGAATGGAGGAAACGAAGAAAATGGAAATGGAGGGAATGGAAGAAATAGGAATGGAGGAAACGAAGGAAACAGAAATGGAAGGAATGGAGAAAATTGGAATCATGGCATGAACTATGGAGGTTTCATACCAGTGGCTCGAGAGTGCACATTCTAAGACTTCTTGAAGTGCAAGCCACATAATTTCTCAGGAATGGAAGGCATTGTCGGATTGACCCGCTGGTTCGAGGAAATGGAGACTGTGTTCAACATCAGTAATTGTCCACTGAAGTATCAAGTGAAATATGCTACATGCACACTGCAGGACAGTGCTTTGACTTGATGGAACTCCCATAAGAGAACAATTGGTGTTGATGCTGCGTATGCCATGAAGTGGGCTGGACTTATGAAGTTGATGACTGAAATGTATTGTCCAAAGAATGAGATTCAGAAGATGGAGACTGAATTGTGGAATCTGACCGTGAAAGGAAACGACGTGACTGCTTACACTCAAAGGTTTCAGGAGTTGATTTTGTTGTGTACTAGAATGGTCTCTGATGAAGAGGACAGGGTGGAGAGGTTTATTGGAGGATTACCAGACAACATTCAAGGAAATGTGATTGCTGCGAATCTGGCTAGACTCTAAGATGCCATACGCATTGCTAACCAATTGATGGACAAAAAGCTCCAGGGTTATGCTGCAAGGAGTGCTGAGAATAAGAGAAGGATGGAAAGTAACCCAAGGGATAACCATGGTCAACAACCACCGTTTAAGAGGAAAAATGTTAGTGGGCAGAATGTGGCTAGAGCTTACGCGGCTCGGAACAATGATAAGAGAGGGTATGCTAGACCCCATCCACTCTGCAACAAGTGCAGATACCACCATGTAGGGCCATGTACAGTGAAGTGTAATAATTGTAAGAGAGTTGGTCACCAGACAAGAGATTGCAGATCTGTAGTTGTTGTTCCAAATACACAAAGAGCCCCAAGGTGTTATTTGCTATGAGTGTGGGAGACCAGGACATGTGAAAAGAGAATGTCCAAAGTTGAGAAACTAGAACCATGGGAACCGAGTTGGGAACAAGACTGGAAACCAGACTAGAGGTAACGAAGCTACAACAAAGGCTTACGCCATTGGTGGAGGAGGAACAAACCCTGATTTCAACGTTGTCACGAGTACGTTTCTTCTCAATAACTGCTATGCTTCAATGTTATTCGATTCAGGTGCCGATAGAAGTTTTATGTCGTCTACTTTTAGTGCTTTGCTTGATGTTGCACCATCCACTTTAGACACTAGTTATGCCGTAGAACTTGCCGATGGAAGAATTTCAGAAACAAATGTTGTTCTTAGAGGTTGCAGGTTAGGATTATTAGGTCATCCGTTTGACATAGATCTAATGCCCGTAAAACTTGGTAGTTTCGACGTCATCATCGGTATGGATTGGTTGGCGAAGTACCATGCGTTAATCGTTTGTGACGAGAAGGTCGTCCGTATTCCTTATGAAGATGAGGTATTGATAATCCGAGGTGATAATTGCGACGGCGGAAGTAAGTTGAACATCATATTGTGTACGAGGACCCAGAAGTATATTAAGAAGGGATGTCAAGTCTACCTAGCGCAAGTTACATCCAAGAAGGCTGCGGATAAGTCAGAGGAAAAGCGACTTGAGGACGTGCCAATCGTACGGGATTTTCCAAAAGTCTTTCCAGAAGATTTGCCTGGACTACCACCTGCTCAACAAGTTGAATTTCAAATCGACTTAGTCCCCGATGCTGCACCTGTAGCATGAGCCCCATATCGATTAGCACCAGCCGAAATGCAGGAGTTGTCCACTCAATTGCAAGAACTTTCTGACAAAGGATTTTTAAGACCCAGTTCCTCACCCTGGGAAGCATCGATTTTGTTTGTCAAGAAGAAAGATAGTTCTTTTCGGATGTGTATCGACTATCGTGAACTAAACAAACTTACTGTAAAGAACCGATACCCACTTCCAAGGATCGACGACTTGTTCGATCAACTCCAAGGATCAAGAGTCTACTCTAAGATCGACCTGAGATTTGGTTATCACCAACTCAGAGTTCGTGAGGAAGACATTCCAAAGACAGCATTTAGGACTCGTTATGGACACTACGAGTTCCAAGTAATTCCGTTTGGCTTGACTAACGCACCGGCATTATTCATAGATTTGATGAATCGGGTGTGCAAACCGTATCTGGATAGATTCGTGATTGTATTCATCGATGATATTTTGATCTACTCCAAGAGCATAAAGGAGCACGAAGGACACCTTAAGTTGATTTTGAAGTTAGGAAAGGAGGAAGAATTATACGCCAAGTTTTCAAAGTGTGAGTTTTGGCTGTCGAAGGTATAATTTCTTGGTCATGTGATTGATACTGAAGGCATCCACGTTGATCCAGCTAAGATTGAGTCTATCAAGGATTGGGCGTCACCTAAGACACCTACCGAGATCCGTCAATTTTTAGGTTTGGCTGGTTACTACCGATGATTTATCGAAGGTTTTTCAAAAATTGCTAGACCTATAACGAAACTGACTTAGAAAAGTGTGAAGTTTGATTGGGGAGAAAAGGCAGAGGTTGCGTTTCAGTTGTTGAAGCAAAAACTGTGTAGTACGCTGATATTGGCCTTACCGAAGGGAAGTGAGAACTTCGTGGTATATTGTGATGTCTCGCATAAAGGGTTGGGCGTGGTTTTGATGCAGATGGAGAAGGTCATAGCCTACGCATCTCGCCAACTCAAGGTTCACGATAAGAACTATACCACACACGACCTAGATCTTGGTGTAGTAGTGTTTGCCTTGAAGTTGTGGATACACTATCTGTATGGTACAAAGTGCGTGGTGTTCACTGATCGCAAGAGTTTACAACACATTCTCGATCAGAAGGAGCTGAATATGAGACAACGACATTGGTTAGAGTTGTTGAGTGACTACGACTATAAGATTCGATATCACCGAGGGAAGGTGAACGTGGTGGCTGATGCCCTGAGTCGAAAGGAAAGAAGTAAGCCGCTACGAGTTCGAGCCTTAGTTATGACTATAGGTTTAAACCTTCCTAAGCAGATTTTGAGTGCTCAATCGGAAGCCAGAAAGGAGGAGAACTTCATCAACGAAGATTTGCATGGCATGATTAACAAGTTAGAACCTCGTGCTGACAGAACGTTATGTTTGAATAACCAGAGTTGGATTTTGTGTTTCAGAAAGTAAGGGCCTTGATTATGCATCAAGGCTACTCCGTTTGAGGCATTGTATGGGTGCAAGTGTCGATCACCTATCTGCTGGGCTGAAGTTGGAGATAGTCAGCTCACTGGCCCAGAGATCATCCACGAGACAACCGAGAAAATAGTTCAAATCAAGAGCCATATCCAAGCCGCTCATGATCGTTAGATGAGCTATGCCGACGTAAGACGAAAACCTCTTGAGTTTTAAGTAGGAGACAAAGTCATGTTGAAAGTATCTCCTTGGAAAGGAGTGATACGTTTTGGAAAATAGGGAAAGTTAAACCCTCGTTATATTGGACCTTTTAAGATCATCGCTAAAGTAGGGACCGTTGCCTATCGTCTTGAACTCCCAGAGAAATTGAGCAGAGTTCATAGTACGTTTCACGTCTCGAAATTGAAGAAATTCTTAGCTGATGAACCTCTTGCTATACCACTCGATGAAATCCAGGTTGACGACAAATTGAACTTCATCGAAGATCCTGTCGAGATCATGGACCGTGAAGTCAAGCGTCTAAAGCAGAGTCGTATTTCGATTGTCAAAGTATGCTGGAACTCTAGGAGGGGTCCTGAGTTCACCTGGGAGCGTGAAGGCTAAATGCAAAAGAAGTACCCGCACCTTTTTACCAACTTTGCACCCGCGGCAGAGGTTGCGTCCTAAGCTTTGAGGATAAAGCTTCTTTAACGGGGAAAGAATGTGACACCCCGAGAATTTTCGTTCATAAATTTAGCCGTTTCCGCTTAGTAATTTGAATTTTTAAAAGTTTCGTTTAGCTTTTCCATTTAACCGGGAAGTTGTTCCGTTATTATCTGAGAATTATCACCGGGAGCGAACCGTGACACCAAACGTTGTAGTATTTTGGCAATAGCCGCGTTTTTATGTTTTAAGGCAATATTTAAAATCTCATAATTTTCCGTGAAGTCGTTATGCGTATTCAATATTTGCGTATTCTGAAATAACAAGTAACATTTGATGTGCATGCATGCTTGAGAATTAATTCAATGTCTAGCACTAGTGATCCTAAAATAAGTGAGACCATTTTGGTCCCCCTTTTGCTCTTGATGTAACCGGATAACACCAACACCAACACCATGGGATACCAATTTTAATCATTTGAAATTCCTAGACATACTTGCATGATTTAAGGGTTAGGACATGTCCTTATAGGGTTTGATAGGTGGATCATTTTGGTCCCCCTTATGGCTTGTCTTCCTTGCCGTGACCACACACACACCCACACACTTTTGATGTGTGAAACTCTTGTCTAAATACATAATTGCTTCTCATTTCTTGCAATCATTTTCACATACAACATTGAGCTCATTCTTGCTCCTTGTCTCTCTCTCTAAACCCACGAAAATATACAAACACATACAAAATTCTTACATTTTCCATCTTTGATCAATAACTTTTAAAGATAGTTTAAGGTTTGATCATCTAAGATCATTCAGGTATAAAACAAACAACGTTTGGGTTATTATTGATCTTTATTCATCTCTAAAAATCATTTTTCTTTGTAAGTCTTCAAATCCTCGAATAACTTGTACTTTTCTACTCTTCTTGATGCATAAACATTTGTTGTACAACTTGTTTGTAAAAAGAATGATTTTGAAAATACATAAACCTTAAAAAGGTATACATATGATTCGAAATTTATGAAAATAAGTATAAGGAAATCATAGTTTTGTGATCGTGGTTATTTTCATGTAATAATATTGGTACTTTTGAGCTTATTGTATTCGGCTTATATATAAGAGCTTATTTGAGAACTTGTTTGAGTATTTTGAGCTTATTTTAGCATATACATATACACGAATAAATGGGAAAACATAAAGAAATATTTTCTTAAGCTTATTTCTTGTAACTTAAATTTAATGTGCTTATTTCTAGCTTATTCTTGGAAGGGTAAAACATTAAGCTTATTTGACTTAACCAATAAGCCCAAATAAGACTTAATGGGCCTTAAGAGCCACGTCACCCAAGAGAGGGCCACGAACCCGAGCTTATTCATAAGCTTAAGGTTCTGCTTATTTTGTCTTGGCTTATTATGAGCTTGTGGTAGCTTATTGATGAACCTAGAACTCGCTTGTTATCTTCTTAGTATATCGGACTTATTTATTTCGTACTTTGGCATATTAAAGGCTTAGTGGGCCTAAAAGCCCAATAAGAGTTTTAGTGACTCGTTGGACTTGTTTTAAATGGAAAACGATTGTATAGAGTTTGTAAATTGTGAATTGTGATTTGTAAGTGGTTTAAAATTGGTTTTTGATAAAGTCTACGACTTTGGAAAGTGAGTAAACACGAACGGGTCATGCCGAAATTTTGTAAAAATCTTATACTTAGAAATTATTTAGAAAACATAAATAATAAAATGTTTTGACTAAATTTCTTAACAATTTAGAAATGTCAAATTATAATGACAAGTTTATTTATACGTTAATAATAATATAATATTATATACGTACTTACTTACAACTTAAGACTTTTCATAAAAACCGATCACTAATGTTTTTAATACACAAATAACGTTTACCAAAAATGAATAATAAACGTTCATGCATCAATCACATTCGTTAACTTTCCGAGACTAAATCGAAACCCGTATTCTTCTAGGTCATACCCGTGTACCACCGATCGTACCGAGTGACCCTACTTTTGACGTATACTCTTTACCTTATCATCAAGGTGAGTTCATAGCCCCACTCTTTTACTCGTTTTGAATAAATGTTTTATAACTTTGGGGTGAGAATTATTTTTAAAACCGGACACAAGTACTTTTATGAGAATTTTTCCCTGTTTACGTGTTGCCTAAGTAGCGCTAGACCTCCTATTGCCCAAAACTATCATGAACTGTTAATCTCTTGACCGGAGGACCGGTTGAGGGAGCGCGAGTGAATAAATAGATCTATTGGGACTAATTATCCCTATCCAGGTAAGTCGCACTTACTACCCACGGGTCGCCCGATTAAACGGATATATGTCATGTCGAATTTCGGTTAGGAAATCTTAGGTCGGATTTCCTCTAAGGCAATGCAACCTATAGCTATATGAAAGCTATGTCTCAGAATTAGCATTGGTGTCATGAGCTTAGTGCAACGTAAATATCTTTTATGTGAAGTTGTATTTGTTATAACTGTCGCATGCCTGTAAAATCTTGTGGTCCACTATTACATCAAATTAAACCTATGAATTCACTCAACTTTATGTTGACCATTTTAAGCATGTTTTTTATCAGGTGCTTAGCTTGGAAGTTGTTGCTTGATCTATATGAAGTCTAATTGCCGAACCAGTTTTCAGATTTCATCTATGTTATCTTAATTACCGTTGTTGAACTTATTAAAGTTTATGCATTTTAACTTTTGAATCTTTTAAATTTAATTAATGTAAACTTATTATTATTTTAAATTTATGCAACGGTGTTTATTTTTAAAACGTACCCTTAGAGGTCGTTCTTTATGCTTTGTACTTGAGATGCTTAATAAAGTCACGCCTCCGGACACGTATTCCGTCCAGGCCCCGTCTGGGGGTGTGACAGATAATAATCCCTTTGTTGAATTTCCAATTCTAGAACCTAGTTCTGAAGAATCCTCTACTCAAGTTGTTATTCCAAATCATGTGCATTCAATCAATCAACCACCCGAACACATCAACAAATGGACCAAAGATCAACCGATTGACAATGTTATTGGCAATTCTTTCTAGACCGGTTTCCACTTGACAACAACTACAATACGAAGCTATATTATGTTATTTTGATGCTTTCCTTCCCTCCGTTAAACCCAAGAGTTATAAAGACGCATTGACATAATCCTGTTGGATTGAAGCTATGCAAGAACTCAATGAGTTTGAACGTCTTGAAGTTTGGGAGCTCGTACCTCGTCCAGATTGTGTAATGGTTATTACCTTGAAGTGGATCTACAAGGTGAAATTAGATGAGCTGGGAGGTGTATTAAAAAATAAGGCTCGTTTGGTAGCGAGAGGTTATCATCAAGAAGAAGGCATAGACTTTGAGGAATATTTTTCTCCAGTTGCACGACTCGAGACCATCGATATCTTTATTACATTCCCTGCTCATATAAACACGGTCGTCTACCAAATGGATATGAAGACCGTGTTTTTGAATAGCACTCTGCGTGAGGAGGTCTATGTTAGTCAACCGGATGAGTTTGTAGATCCAGAGAATCCCAATCATGTGTATAAGCTAAAGAAGGCTCTTTATGGGTTGAAACAAGCTCCACGTGCTTGGTACGATTTGCTCTCATCATTTCTACTCTCCCAGAAGTTCACCAAAGGCACCGTTGATCCTACATTATTCGTCTGACGTGAAGGCAAGGACATATTATTGGTACAAATTTACGTTGATGATATTATTTTTGCTTCCACTAAACTTGATCTTTGTGAAACGTTTTCAAAAATAATGTGTTCAAAATTCCAGATGTCAATGATGGCAAACTATCATTTTTCTTAGGACTACAGATTTTTTAGAGTCCCAGAGGCATCTTTTTAAATCAATCCAAATATGCTCTAGAATCGATTAAAAAAGTATGGTATGGAAACCTGTGAACCAACGGATACTCCAATGGTGGAGAAATTCAAACTGGATGAAGATCCACAAGGGAAAGCCGTTGATCCTACACATTATCGTGAAATGATTAGCACCCTTATGTATTTCACAGCCAGTAGACCTGACATTGTATTTGCTGTGTGCATGTGTACGCTGTGTGCATGTGTGCCTAGTATCAGGCAAAGCCTACCGAAAAGCACTTACATGCGGTTAAGCGAATCTTTCGATACCTACTAGAAACCATTAATATGGGTCAGTGGTATCCGAAGGATTCTTGCATTGCTCTAACAGCTTTTACAGATGTTGACCATACGGGTTGCCAAGATACCAGAAAAAGTACGTCTGGAAGTATGCAACTTTTAGGTGATAGAGTAGTGAGCTGGTCGTCAAAGAAATAGAAGTGCACCGCCATATCCAGTACATAAGCTGAATACATTGCCTTGTCAGGATGTTGTGCTCAAATACTTTGGATGCGATCATAATTGACTGACTATGGCCTTGTGTTCAACAAGATACCTCTGTATTGTGATAATAAAAGTGCCATTGCTTTATGTTGCAACAACGTCCAACACTCCCGATAAAAGCATATTGACATGAGACATCACTTTATCAAGGAGCAAGTAGAGAATGAGGTGGTTAAGCTGTATTTTGTCAGAACAGAGTATCAACTAGCAGACATCTTCACCAAGCCTTTAGCACGAGAACGAATGGAATTTCTTATCAAAAAGCTTGGAATGCAAAGCATGTCCCTGGAGACTCTAAAAAAGCTGGCAGACGAAGAAGTAGAGTAATGGTGGTACTCTCTTAACATATCTTATGTATCATATGTATATAAGAAAACCAGCAAAACCCAAAAAGATTTTTCATTTTATATAAACTTTTCAAAAAGAAAATATAAAAATATAAAATCATAAAAAGAAAATACAAAATTAAAAAAATCAAGAAATATAAAAATATGGTGTTCCTGGCATGTCTTCTGAAAATCGATAACATTTACGACCTTAGAAATGTCATTTAATAATGATACGAGGCTGTAAATGAAGTTCGAGCAGAAGTTCAAAAAGGTTTTCAAAACATGTCAAATGACTTGCTATTATTTAGATAGCAACCCGGTCTTCAATTTAAAGGCATGTAATTCGTCAAAAAGAAAACTTGACCTCACAACGAGAAATTCATTTTTCTCGGGAATGAATTACTTTATATTCGTTCAAAGGCTTGTGTTTACTTTGCAACACAACTCGTGCCTCCTATATCAAATAAGTGTATGTGTCAGTGCATTTATTTATGGAAATGAGAGAAATAATTAAAAATATCAGTTTCTCATCTAAAAAGATTTTCAAAGAATTTTCAATCGCTCAAACAATGTCTACAACTCTTTAAATATAAAACGGGACATTATTTGAGGGGGATAAATTGTCAAATTCTTTCAAAAAGGATCTTTTAAAATGTCATCGCGGAATAAAATGAAAAAAGTGTTTTTCAATAACGGATTATCAATTAAAGGGGAGTTAATATATTTGTAACTCTATTGGTCTTAAGATGTTATTGGATTTAACTTTTAGGGGCTAAATGGTAGAATTGTGAACTTAAAACCTAAGCTACAAACTTGAGGGGCTTAATATGCCATTTCTATAATTAGGTTAGACTTAATACTAAGTTTAAATTGAAAATAGAATTAGATATAAAGTCCAAGGACCAGTTTTGCCATTCTCTAAAACTAAGCCGGTTATCACTCTCACAAACATATTTCGCTAATCACACAACACTTATACGAAATCCAAACACCCCCAAACTCTCTCAAGTCACAT
Organism: Tanacetum coccineum; assembly: GCA_026074375.1. Taxonomy (NCBI): domain Eukaryota; kingdom Viridiplantae; phylum Streptophyta; class Magnoliopsida; order Asterales; family Asteraceae; genus Tanacetum; species Tanacetum coccineum. The sequence continues at coordinate 62,501 of BQNB010003554.1, forward strand.
TTCGCTAGATTCATTCTTAAAATTCAAACTCGTTTTTCAAGTTCAAAGGTACACTCTAATATGTTTATAACCCTCTAAAAATCACGTTGGTAAAATTAATTAGCTTTATCTCCTTTTATCTCTCGAAAATCAAATAATTTAATTTAGGGTTCATAATTTAAAAGTTGAGATTTTTGTTAAATTGATTGAGGGGTTTTACTCATTAGAGTGCGTCTAAGACGTATGTGAAACAGTTTTGGATAAACTTAATGTATGTGTGAGATATAGTAATGTTTATAGAGATGAATGAAGCAAATCATGTATGGATGCTTGAACAGTTGTAGGTTTGCGATTAGAAACATCATATAAGCCACTTTATGCTATTATAACATTGCTTTGCTTCCTTTGATCTTGTTTACTTGGAAACTTTGATTATTAGGTGCGTTGAATTGAAAATAGTATAAGATTTTTCTTGAAAGATGTTCTCTGAGTGTTTAGATAGGCTTTGATTACCTTATAATATGTTCTTAGCCTCCTAATATGGTCCTATACTAATTGCCATGTGATTCTTTCCTTTGTGTGCTCGAATTTCAGTCGTCAAGCCTAAAATGTTGTTGTAACTTTGTGGTAATTGTTTCTGTGATGTTATGATTGTATTTGTGATGATTGTTAGAAGTGCTTATAGGTTTTAGATTGGTAAAATCTGAGTTAAGTAGTTTGAATAGAGCAAGTTTGTGGTAAAACTTGAGTTAAGTAGCTTTGAATGAAGCGAAATATGTGTTGGCTTGAATGAAGCAAAACATGTTTCCAAACGAAACATGTTTCACTCATTTCAAGCGAAACATGTTTACCTCTTTCCAAGCGAAACATGTAAGTCAGTTCTAAGCGAAACATGATAGGTCCATCTAAGCGAAATATGTTTGAATTTATCTGAGCGAAACATGTTTAAGCGAAACATGAACAGGTACATATTCCAAGTGAAATATGACATATTTACGAAAGGAAACTCTGCCCAAATTTTTTAAAATTTGTGTATTTCTTGTGTAATTTGTCATATTTCATATCTTGCCATATATGTACTTGTATTATGTATTATTTGCTCTCTGATTGAATATGTGTCCTAAACTACCTTGGAAATGTCTTGTTGATTTTTTTCAGTTGACTGTGACTATTGTCCTTAGTTGACTTGTTCATTGAGTGTAGTAATTCTGTCACGTCTACATGAAACCTAATCATAGATCAATCATATCATCAAGGATAACCAAGCTAGTCAGTAAAATATATCTGTTGTGTATATAAACTGTATTGATTATTTCTAAAGTAGAATCATGAATCCTCAAGAAACACAACAAGTTGCTACTCGTGATGAAAAATGGGTTCCATTCTCAGAGAGAGTTAAGATTAGCTCTACCAATGTCAGATTGGAAACCACAATGCCACAGAAGGAAGAGACATTTCAAGCGGTCATTGATCTTGTCAAGAACTCCTCGTGCTTCAAGGCTTTCACTATCTCTGCAGATGTCCTAGAAATCTTTATGCAGCAATTATGGTATTCTATCAAGAAGGTTCAAGGCACAGATTCTTATGAATTCCTCTTAGCCAACAAGAAGTGTGTGGTCAATGCTGATGTCTTTAGGACAATTATTAATATCTGTCCAAGAGTGGAAGGTGTAAACTTCACCGATGTACCAGATGATGATACTACACTTGCATTTCTCATCAAGCTGGGTTACAAAGGTCCACTATACAAGCACACCAACATGTTTGTGGATCATATGCATCAGCAAGACAAAAAGGAGAAGAACTAAGGATTCAGAGTCTTCCAAGAAGCCATCCACCACTAAGGAAACCCCTAAAGGTAAAGATCCATCTAAAGGCTCTAAAACTGGTAAGTCTGCTTCGGCAAAGGAACCAGTTGAAGAACCTATTGCTGAGGTGGTTATGGATGATGCGGGTGATGATGTGGTTCGTGATGATGATCAACCACAAGATACCTCTGAACCCACGACAACAAAGACTCCGAATCTATAATGGTTCACACAACCTCCAAGGCCTCCTACTCCTGATCCGAAATGAAACAAGCATCAGGTTGTACTTGATCAACCCAAACAACCTTGGTTCAATCAAATGGTCTCTGCTATAAAGGATCCTCTCACATTCAACGACCTCATGGCCACTCCAATTGATTTCTCTAGTATGTATTGAATCGACTCAAAATTGATAATCATACTCAAGATATCTTGTTAGGACCTGCCTATAATCTGTTAAAAGGCACGTTGTGACACCTGTGATTTGAGCGGGTTAGTCATTCTGTGAGGATTGGCTAAGTGTTCTTAAGTGCTTTATGTGTGATCTATGTAGCTTTGTTTGTGTGCTTGTTAATCATTTTGAGGTGTGTATTCATCTCAATGATGATGGAATTTGAGGTATTAGTTGAGAATTTCCATTTTTGATCACTTATAGTGATAATGGAAATGTGTGGCATTTTGGGTGAGTTGCTTTGTTAATATGTGGATGTCTAAGCGTTGGATTAATGTGGGAAGTATGACATTTGGGAAGTGAATGAGTTATGTAAAATATGGAAGTTTATAGAAAACTTTCTAAAAATAGGAAGTGAGTTGGTGAAATGAAAGTTATATTTAGAAAGTCTAATAAGTAGCGTTTAAGCAAAATGGTTTACCAAATTATCTTAGGTTTTTATAAAACTTAAGGTATTGAAGGTAATTAATTAACTAATAAAAGATAAAAAATATTTTTTTATACGTGAATAGTAAATACGAATATTAGAAAAAAAAAGAAAAAGAAAAAGAAATAATAAAGCACAATCCTAGTAGGACTCTAATTAAGGGAATTATTTAGATCCTTTTCTCCACACTATAAATACAAACCCATAACCCCTATATTTTTTATTAAACCGATCGAACTCAAGTGCAGGAGAAAAAAAAGTTTTTTTTTATTTAAAATCAAGTTGGTGGTTTAAGGTTCAAGAATCAAGGGTTTAAGGTACAAATCATCTTCTTTGTTTAGTTTTAATCATTAATTCATGTAACAATTATTAAGATGGATAATTATGGTTTTAGAAAATATGTGAATTAATATAATTAAACTAGTTAATAATGATTAGGGATGAATTATAAGCATGATGGTGTGTTCGGTTAGGTTTAGAATGCGTTAGAACTTGATTTAGGTTTGAGAAGAATTTAGGGCTGTGTTGTTTTGTGAATATCTAGAGGTTAGAAACATGAATTGATGTGATTCCAGTATCTATGATGTATCTCAGAGAGTCTAGTTTCCAAAACATCCAGCCTCGAAAGTTTTTAAGGTCGGGAAGTCGTTCAAATATTGGTTACAAGAAAAGTTGTCAAAGCAATAAATTCGGGTCAGATTACGAGGTGTAAAACCCCTACTTAAAATTTGAATTAGGATTAGCTAACCTACAGGAGTTTAGTTCTATGTGTCTATTAAAAATCCCCCAAAGGAAAGCTTCTGATTTGGAGTCTAAGTATGGTTTTTAGGTCCAAGCTGTTTAGTGTGCGATCAGATCCGAAACTGAATTGTTAAAAGTTTGATTTTATTTGGGGCACTTAAGAGTGGAAATAAATTAGTGTAAAAATTGTAGGGATAGTAAACACATGATATTGAACCTTTGATTTTTGGTAAAATTTATAAAGTTCAGTAGGCATGGTTTAGAAAATGGTAAAGTGACACTAAAATTCTATATTTTCGGGTAAATTATAGAACTTTGAAAAAGTGTGTAAACGAATTGGTTAATGACGGGCATGGTGTCGGGGTGACCCATGAGGGTAATTAAACACCTTATACATCCATCATATGATTGTTACATGTGCTTAAGCTTTTGGCTTAGTAGCGTGTAACACGTGTTGTTTTGTTGTTTAGATTTGTGCTAGTGTTTGTGGAAGCTGCAAAGCAATCAGGTGAGTTTTATAGCCCCTTTTTCTTATGTTTTCTTGAGGTGAAAATGATGCTATGAGTTAAATGTTTTTAGTTGCTGTGATTATGTGTTTATATGTTATGTGGTACGCTCCATGGCTTTGTGATCAATTGGAGGCGTTTTGAGGTATGTGAGTTCGGTTGGAGAGTGGTGTTTACTACTCAATCAAATCCAACTGAAGGGTTGAAATAAGACTCAATGATGTGTTGGTCCAGGCCTAAGTATAAGTTCCAGCTGATAGACTTTTAGGTGCGTAAGTAACATATTTAGGATCGGATAAGTACGCCTACTCAGTGTTGTGATATGAGATCGGATGAGTACGCCTACTCAGTGTTGTGATATGGGATCGGATGAGTACGCCTACTCAGTGTTGTAATATGGGATCGGATGGGTACACCTACCCAGTGTATGATTGTTATGAATTGTTTTAGTAATCGAAGTAATTGTATAAAAGTTTTATATGTATCTTAAACTTATGACTCTCACCAACATTATGTTGACGTTTAAGCATCATTTTCAGGTGAGCAACATAGGAATAAGATAAAGAGAAGTGGCTAGAAAGAGACCATAGGATGTCGTGGAGATTATTGCTTTATTGTCTTGAATTTTTCATTGTTTGGATTATGAATAAATGTTGCATGTCTTTCTATTGGCGAGAACTATCGTTTCATCAATAAAGACGCCTTTTGGATTTGGTTAGTTTATGGGTATTGTTATGACACTTTGTGTCTATATTTTGCTTATTTATTGTATGTAGAATTATCTATATAGACGCCATTGTGTTGTGATGATATCCTTTCTCGTTACGCCTCGCGTTTCCGCCTTGTGTGACAGATTGGTATCAGAGCCTTTGGTTATAGAGAAGTTGGTGGTTGAGCCTAGACTATAACCTAGGGGTCCTTCATGTAGATGCATTTAGGGCTTAAGTGTTTAATGCTATAACTGCTATACTTCCCCTCTATTTTTGCATAGCTTATATATCTTGTATTTTGCTAAGTTGTCATTTTAGTTATTTTGACTTCCATTATCCGATATGATATGTATTACTTTCTTAGTATGTTAGCTATGTTTTTTCCCCACCTGTAAGAAGTCTCGTTGGGGAACTGTTTTCCCAACTGGACTTAAGCGTTATAAGGATCCATAAGAGGAGCCTCTTGTGGAACCGAAGGAGATAGGATAGTTGATCGTCTGTCGGATGCGCATAATAGGGCTGGACCCGCAGAGTTGGGTGATTTTTGTGGAGGCAAAGTCAAACCCAAGCGAGGCCCAACATAAGTTTATCCCATCCTTTACCCTATCATATTGTTATTGATTATTTCTTTCAAATATTTTGTATTTTGGAAGTTGCCGCGAGACTTTTGTTCCTTTATGTCGTTTCGATTTCAATTTGATATAAGTAAGTAGTTATTTGACGGAGCATCTTTTATGTGTTAAGTTTGAGTAGTTTAAGATGTGCAATGTGGTATATGTGCTTATATGTGAATTATGATTGACATAGGTAATCTTGGAAGTAAGTACACGTGTGAAAGGAGTCACTTATAATTATGGTGGCCAACATAATTATAAAGACATCACACACGTAGACTTGTGACCATGATTGCATTTATTTGTGTTTGGTCGTAAGATGGTAGTGTAATATGTTTTTTTATTGATATGTGTATTCATGATAAGGATGGTGGTATGGGTAGAGATTAAATTCTCTTACCCTAATCGATGGATATGTTAAGTTGAGTTGTATAGATAGTAAGTTTCCCTTCTATCTAGTATTTGCGGATACCTAGTATTGCTATTATAGAGGTTGCTCGTCTGCTCGGTTGATTGTTCGGATTTCCTAAGTTTAAGCTTAGCATCCCTTCATCGTACTTTGTTAGTAAGGATACCTGATTTTTCCTATTCGACGTCTCGATGTATATTGGATGTTCGGAATCTGCTCTTTCGATTATAGACGCGTTTCGTTAGTTCTTTCGTTGCATTGATTACTCGTATGAGTATCAAACGTTACTTTTAAGCACTAATTGTTCCTAACATATTAGTGTGGATTATTACTCCCTTGATTGTATATCCCTTGGTTTTCGTAACCCGTTGGCGAAGTGTTAGTGTCGATGCTTTTAGGTTTGCTCTCTTGATCGTTATTTTGGATAAGACCTTACGTTTTCTTTTGGGTACGTAACGTCTTGCATGAGTTTTCTTGTACGAGTTCGTTTGATTTTATATTGAGTATATGGTTCCTGGTATTTTCTTTCGTCTTCAAACAATAGAATTGTGTTAGAGTCTATACGGCGTTTTACGATCCCTTTTGGTATTATGGTGTCTTTTGTTTGAGTAACATATTTCATAATTGAGGTCTAATTATAAAAGTCCTTTTGAAGTATTGTGTTAGTGTTTGAGAAAAACTGTATTTAAAATGATCTTTGTAAATAGAATATGTTTAAATGGCCTATGCAAATAGGATATGAAAATTGTTGAGTGGTTAAATAAATTTTATTTTATTATAAACAGCTGGTTTAAAGTGATTTATAGTGGTAAGGTACGATACACCATTCGATAACCATTTTTAGATTTTTATGACAACCAGAATAAATTTTTCAAAGATAACATTTAAGACAATTTTATTTATTATTTAAAATTATTTTTGTTATACTTAAAGTGACTTCTTCATTTTAAATTGATTCTTATAATTTTTTTTAATTTGGTCTTTCGAGTAAAGTCGATAATTGGTATAAGAATTTCCGTCTTTAGTATTGATTTTTTATTATGTGTTCATTTGTCGTGGTATACTTGTTGGTTTTCTTTCGTTGCGTTTTCTTTCGTTGCGTTTTCACTCGGTGCATATACGTATCCTTTCTTTCAAAGGATTCTTATGTCGTTTGATCCATGTCTACTTGCATATGTGGAATCTCCTATATGCATTCTAGCCTTTGACTCGATATTCGTTTGTTATCCTATTCGATTGTTCGTAACCCTTAGAGTTCATTGATACCGTTGAGTCGTGGAAGCTTTGATGTGCTTGTGGGAATGGACCGGTTGTCCAAGAGGAAGTTTGGGATAGTATGTCATGAGAAGGTGGTTAGGATACCATTGGAAGGTGATGAGATACTTCGGGTTCATGGTGAACGTGCTCAAGGAGTCGTGAAAACCTTAATGAACACTAAGGTAGGTGAATCGAAATTGAGTGATATTCCCGTCGTACGAGATTTTATTGACGTGTTTCTGGAAGACTTGTCAATGACCATCGCAATGACAAGTTGAGTTCCGCATAGACTTAGTTCCGGGAGCGACGCCGGTTGCGAAGTCTCCATACCGTCTAGCACCCTCGGAAATGCAAGAATTGTCTGAACAACTTCAAGAGTTGCAAGACAAAGGTTTCATACGACCTAGTCCTTTTCCGTAGGGAGCACCAGTGTCGTTTGTTAAGAAGAGGAGCATGGAGTTCATTTGAAGTTAGTGTTAGAATTACTGAGGAAGGAGAAGTTGTATGTTAAGGTTGCTAGTGTGAGGCAGTGAAGAATTGGAAAGTACCTATGACACCATCCGAGATATGATTATTCTTAGGATTGGCAGGTTACTTACCTATGTTTCATCGCAAACTTTTCTAAGATTGTTAAACCCCATACTTCCCCAACTGAGAGGAATCAAAAGTATGAGTGGGGCGCAGAACGAGAAAAGGCTTTCTAGACTTTGAAGAATGATTTGTGTGACGCTTCGATTAATCGAATGTAGTGTTTGATGCGTTGAGTAGAAAGGGAGAGTGAAACTAAGACGAGTAAGAGCAATGTCCATGACTATCCAGTCAAGTGTTAAGGACAAGATATTGGCTACTCCAAGTGAGACGTCCAAGGTAGAGAACGCGCCAGCAGAAATGCTGCGTGACCTAGACCAACAAATGGAAAAGAGAGCAGATGATGGTGGTACTTTATGGATTAAATTGTATAGTGAGTATAAGTATGAAATTCGCTACCATCCAGGTAAGACAAAATGTGGTGATTGATGCGTTAAGAAGGAAGGAAGAAGTGAAACCTAGACGTGTTCGAGCGATGGCTATGACCATTCAGTATGGAGTAAGAGGAATGATATTGGCAGCCCAAAGTGAGGCGTTCAAGCGAGAGAACGTACTCGCAGAAAGGCTTCATGGGTTAGATTGACATATGGAAAAGAAGGAGGATGAGAGTTTGTACTTTATGGATCGTATATAAGTTCTGTTAGTAGGGAATGATGAGAACGGTAGTAATGGACGAGGCTCATGCATCAAGGTACTTGGTACATCCGGGAGCGGATAAGACGTACTATAACCTTAGAGACATGTATTGGTAGCCACATGTAAAAAAGGATATAGTTACCTATGTTAGCAATTGTTGGATTTGTTTAAGAGGTGAAAGCTGTGATGTCAAAGACTTTTGGCTTGCTGCAACAACCTGGGATACTTAAGTGAAAATGAGATAGAATCACCATGGATTTTTATCAGTAAATTTCCAAGGTCAAAGTAGTGAGTATGATGCGATTTGGGTGATGGTCGATAGACTGACCAAGTAGCTCATTTTCAAGCTATACAAGAGATTTCAAGATGTGAAGTTGGCAAGGATTTATATTGATGAGATAATAGCAAAGAATGGAATTTTGGTGACGATCAAACTCAGATTTAGATGGATAATTTACCTCGTGGTTTAGGCAGACGCTGCAGAAAGTGTTAGTGACGCGATTGGATTTGAGTACTGCTTAGCATCCTCAAGCGGATGGACAAAGTGAACGTATGATTCAAACTTTGGAAGACACGTTAAGGTCATGTGTTACCGATTTTGGTGGTAGTTATCAATTGAGAATTCAGTGTGCTCCATTTGAAGCTTTGTATGGTAGGAAATGTAGATCGCTTGTTATATGGGCAGAGATCGGAGGAAGTAGTTTGATTGGACCCGAGTTGGTTCAAGAAACGACTGATAAAGTGGTGTTGATAAAAGAGAGGCTCAAAGCGGTAAGAGATCGTCAAAAGAGCTTAGTAATAATAGACGCAAACCGTTGGAGTTTGAGGTTGGAGATCGTGTGATGTTAAAAGTGTCACTTTGGAAAGGGTGGTTCGTTTTGGAAAGAAGGGTAAGTTAGCACCGAGGTATGTAGGGTCATTTGAGATTCTTGAAAGAATCGGTCCTGTAGCGTATCGGTTGAGATTGCCTGAGGAATTGAGTGGAGTACATGACACGTTTCATGTGTCAAACCTAAAGAAGTGTTTGGCGGATGCTAGTTTGCATGTGCCATTGGACGAGATTAAGGTCGACAAAACTCTTCGTTTTGTTAAGGAACCTGTTGAGAATATTGACTGTGAAGTTATGAGGTTAAAATGTAGTAGGATGGTGATAGTTAAGGTCCGGTTTTGGCTAGAAGCGAGGTCTTTGAGACTTCAGGTAAACTGAGTATCCACACTTGTTCGTTGAGCAAGGGGTCGTTGGAAGTATTAGTGAAGATGGGTACGTAAGGTTACTGATAGACCTTAGTACGCCTTTAAATGTTTTTATGAGGTTTTGGTTAAAGTTATAATTTGAATAAACTCGAAGTTGAGCCGACTCTTCAAAAACGTTGGGCTTTATAACAACTTATAACTTGGTTTCAAGACAGTTCTTGTTTGATGAGTTGCGAGACCGGGTTGTAAATGACGTTGTTACGCAACTTAAGGTTTTTGACGAGTTTCCTCGATGACGGGCGAGGTTCAGGTAGTTGGATGTTTCTTTTCGATTGGAGCGGTTATGCTGCTATGCGTACCCTTTTGTGGGCAGGCAAAGTTGTTAGCGGTAAGGCATCTTGTGAAAGTTACTTGGAATATGTGAAAGTTAGTTGGAATTCAAAGTGTAACTTTGAGTTAACATGGGTATGGGAGGACTACTTGAAAGATAAGTAATCCTCGATTAATTGTTTTTAATGATAAGTTGAACCTTTTCGTTAATCTCGGGACAAGAATTTCCTAAGGAGAGGATACTGTGGACAACCAAAATTTGAGCAGGTTAGTTCAAACCGTTATGTTGACTTATGTATCTGTTCAAAATGTGTTATTATGTGTTATTTGTGTTTATACGTGTTTATATGTGTTTATGTGGAATTTGTGAGATTTGGTAATAAATCCATTGAGCGTGATCGTCTCATTGGGATTGGGTTTGTATTGGATTTAGTGGAGTTCATGTCGTTCACTTTTGGTGACAAGGAAATGATTTTATGATTTAAGCGTTTTAGTGATTTATCGTGTAAGTATTATTACGTATACGTATTTATATGTTAGTAAAATTATGTATGAATAGGCTTTAGTGGTTAGCATAAGAAAGAAATGAAATTTCTATTTTTGGAAAGTTAGGTTTAATAAAAATGAAAAGTTATTTATTTTAAAAGTCTAGTAAATTGCGTTTACGCAAAAAGGTATACTCAAATAAGCTTAGGTTTTTATAAAAACTTAAAGTAATGCAAGTAATTAAGTAATTAATAATTAAATAAAAAAAATAAAAGATAAGGGTTCGGTCGGTTAAAGGATTAGGGAGGAAAAAAGGAAACAAATTTGATTATAACTTGGACTCTAATCCTATAAATACTAAACCTTATTATCCCTAAATCACTTTTCAATTCCCCATACCTTGTGATCGGCTGAATTCAAGAGCAAGAGAGAAGGAAAAAAAATTATTTTTCAAGTTAGGGATTTTTGTGTTCAAGAATCAAGAGTTTAAGGTACAAATCATCTTCCTTGTTTAGTTTTAATCATTAATTCTTATAACAATTATTAAGATGGATAATTAGAGTTTTATAAAATCTAAATTAATGATGTTTAATCATATTACAATGATTAGGTTTTAATTAGAATCATATGGGTGTATTCGTTAGGGTTTAGATCGCGTTAGAACTTAATTTAGATTAGGGCAGAATTTAGGGCTGTGTTGTTCAGCTGTTATATCAATGATGGTAATAGCTTTTGTCAAGTTTTCGGTGTCTATAATGTAGCTCAGAGAGTCTAGTTTCCAGAACATCCGGCCTCGAAGGTTTTTAAGGTCGGGAAGTCATTCAAATGTTGGTTACGATAAAAGTGGTCAAAGCAGTGTATACGGGTCAGATTATGAGGTGTAAAACCCCCACTTAAAATTCGAATTAGGATTAGCCAACCTACAAGAGTAATAGTTACATATGTGTTCTATTAGAAAATCCCCAAAGGAGAGCTTCTGAATTGAGTCTATAGTATGTTTTTATTTTGTCATGTTTCCGGTGCCTATGATGTAGCTCAGAGAGTCTAGTTTCCAGAACATCCAGCCTCGAAAGTTTTGAAGGACGAGAAGTCATTCAAACGTTGGTTATAAGAAAAGTTGTCAAAACAGTAAATACGGGTCAGATTTAGGTCAGATTACGAGGTGTAAAACCCCCACTAAAAATTATAATTTAGCTTAGCCCTTCTACAGGAGTTTAGTTCTATGTGTCTATTAGAAATCCCCCAAAGGAGAGCTTCTGAATTGGAGACTAAGTATGGTTTTTAGGTCCAAACTTTGTAGTGTGCGATCAAATCCGAAACTGAGTAGTTAAAAGTTTAATTTTATTTGAGGCACTTAAGAAGGGAAATAAATTAGTGGAAAAATCATGGAGTTAGTAGACTCATAGTATTTAACCTGTAATTTTTGGTAGAATTTATGAAGCTCAGTAGGTATGATTTAGAAAATAGTAAATTGAGGTCAAAATGCTGCATTTTTGGGTAAATTGTAAGTCTTTTAAATAATGTGTAAACGAATTGGTTAATGTCAGGCATGGTGTCGGGGTGACCCATGAGGATAACTAAACACATTAGACATCCATCATATGATTGTTACATGGGCATAGGCAATTGGCTTGGTTGCGTGTAACTCCTGTTTGTTTTGTTGTTTAGATTTGTGCTAGTGTTTGTGGAAGCTGCAAAGCAATCAGGTGAGTTTCATAGCCCCTTTTTCTTATGTTTTCTCGGGGTGAAAATGATGCTATGAGTATTAAATGTTTTAGTTACTGTGAAAATGTGTTTTAAATGAGGCATGGGCTATACGAGACTATTGTATGTTATGTGCTACTTGCTAATGTGATATGGATTGTTGTGCTTGAGCATGACCGTCTCAAGGCATTGGTGGATTGTTAGTAGTGAGTGTGACTGTCTCATTACTGTGGATTGTTAGTAGTGAGCGTGACCGTCTCATTAATGTGGATTGTTGATAGTGAGCGTGATTGTCTCATTGTTGTACGTTTTGTTTCTATGTTTGTGACCATTGAGCGTGAACGTCTCAATGTGGATTGATGTGATTGCATGTTAGCTTGTATGATAGATTGTTGTATGTCCTGCTATGCTATGTTTTACTTATCACAGTGATTTTCAAAGCGAGTTATTGGCGTGTCTTAAACCTATGACTCTCACCAACATTATGTTGACGTTTAAGCATCATTTTCAGGTGAGCATCATGGGAATAAGATAGAGAGAAGTGGCTAAAAAGAGACCGTAGGATGTCATGGAGTTTATTGCTTTATTGTCTTGAATTTTGCATTTGTTTGGATTATGGATAATTGTTGCATGTCTTTCTATTGGCGAGAACTTTCGTTTCATCAATAAAGACACCTTTTGGATTTTGGTTAGTTTTATGGGTATTGTTATGACACTTTGTGTCTATGCTTTACTTATTTGTTTCATATAGAATTCTCTGTATAGACGCCATTGTGTTGTGATGATATCCTTTCTCGTTACGCCTCGCGTTTCCGCCTTGGCGGGGTGTGACAAGTACCAACAATCATCTTTGTGATTTTGATAGATTATGTATTGACCCGGTTTCTGCCTAAGTTGTGTGGAGGGCTTCTTTCTTTTCACCCATTATCCATACATTTCTTTTTCATTCTTCAACCCCTTCAATGCTTACTAAGACGTTATCACTACCACCATGTTGTGATTGTTCTGGTGATAACCCATGTCTTAGTCTTTTCTCACTCTTTTCCAAATCATACCTAAGGACTTCTAATTCTATCTATGGAATGTCCATGTCTAGATCCCTTCAGTTCTGGTTGGATTATAGGACTTATACATAACCTTAACCATCTTATGACTTCATCGACGTCATGAGATCAATTGGTTGTTGGGTATATAGATCAAACCATAAAACCTTTGATATAGACATTTTAAAATACTCCCCCTACACATGTGCTGCGAGATTTAAAATTGTTTTATATATGAAGGAAAGAATTGCACTTAGAGTCTTAAAGATCACATTCTTCTATATCACATTTTAATTGTATATTATTTAAAATAATAAATCTCTTAGTATTTGAAATACCAATTGATTAAAATTTATGACATGAAAAATTCAATGGGGAGAAAAATTATACCACGATATTGCATGAATTCATTTTTCTGATAGCTCCCCTACAACACAATATGTGGGATACCACTAATTTTTAAAACTTGACAGTACAAAAAAAATGATATGACACCATAAATACGTTAAAGACGGAGTGAGATGCCTTAGTGAACAATGTATATTATTAATTGACATTATAATTTCCACATTTTAATTTCACGAAATGTTTTTGGATACATAAAATTGACATTTATGAGATGTACCCAAAAGACATTAAAGGCTTTTGTTTTTAAAAGCTCCCCCTCAAAAATTGATCCATATAAATATGACATTTTTAAGAAAATTGATACAACAATTTTGGAAAAGTATGTGAGGAGGGAGTGTTGAACACATAATTTTAAAAGATACCACTTGTTTTGCAAATGATTTGACATTTAATGTTTCTGGAAAAATTATGTTCAATGATTTTGAAAAACCCTATCCATTGGCTTTATAATGCTTCCATCATGTGGTTTTTCATATACAAGCCATTGTCATGAGCTCAAAACTTTAGATGTTTTGAATACGAGCTCAAGAATCGAGAAATTTAACATTCTCGTTGATAGGATAAGTGATCTTTAGGGATACAGTTTCCTTACACTGAGGTTCGAGTTATGTACTGAAATGCACACAAGTCATTAAGAAAAATTAGAAATGACATGTTTTGAAACGATTGAACTCTTGCTCGAACTTCATTTACATACCTGTGTCAATGTTAATCGACATTTCTAGGTACATAAATGTTATCGATTCCAAGAGACATGTCGAGAAGATTTTTATTGGTATTTTGAAAATTTTTGATTTTATATTTTGTTTTTCTAGATTTTATATTTCTGTATTTTCTTTTTCTTGGTTTTATATATATTTGTATTTTGTTTTTCATGAATATTTATAACTCAAAATAAAAGGAAAATAAAAAATTTTACAAGTCAATGTTTGATAGATATCAAGCAGATTCGTTTGCTAGAACCTTCAGTTCATCCGGAGTCAAACATTTCATACCGAGTAAACAGGTCAGCTAACTGGTATTCAGTTCCGACAAAGAATAATTCAAATATACCCTTTTCAACTTGTTCCTTTATAAAGTGATATTTGACATTAATGTGTTTGGTACGGGAATGATGGACTGGATTGCACGAGATGGCTATGGCTGCCTTTGAGTCACAATACATGGGTATTTTATCAAAGTTCAGGTGTGAGAGACGATGATACCATAACCATGCTTGAGACAATGAAGCTTTAGTCATTAAGCAAATTGGATTGGGAGTAGTATGTCTTGAAGAGTGATGGAATAAAGATTTGTGCCATGAGAACCCGTGAGAAGATCATTTCCCTTTTTAAAACGACTTTCAAATAAGTCAAGAATAAACGGATAAATAAAAGGGTTTTTGATAATGCACGGATAAAAATTTCAAGGGGACAGTTAATTTATATTAACTATAGAGCTTTTGATGTCAATTTGTTTCAAACTTTAGGGACTTATTTGCAATAAAAGATTTAGTGAGTATAGGCTTTATACTACATTCGATCAATATTGCCAACACCTCATAGTTGTAAAAGACTTAGGAATGTTTGGAAATACTTTCATAGTTTTAAAAGCCTTGAAGTTGATTCTCACGTTAATAGATTTATGCTTTCTTAATTCTTAGAACACGTCTCAAAGTATATGTGTTTGTACAGATTTTGCTGATTCCGAGGTATCGAAACCAGCAAGGGGGAAGGAGTAGACACACTAGAACGTACAACAAGTACACGTGATAGAGTCCATAGCCTTCTTTGATTTTAGGCCATTCCGGGAAGACGAATGTCATAAAAAAATAAAAAAAAAAAAAAATCCCGCCAGAGAAATTCAGTTTTTAATTGTTACTGTTAGGGTACACTATTTCATCCACACGGGGGAATAGATATCTTGTTATTTTTAGTATGCATCATTTGAGTTCCCAGGGGGAAGTGTTGTGAGAATAATTATTTAAAACGTGAGAAGAGTTCTTTCTGATTCAATTAATGTTTTACCCGACCGGTCAATCTCTAAGCTTATTCTTAAAAGAAGTAGATATATTTGATAGAAGAGGTACACATAGGTATGATGATTCCTTTAGATTGTCAGTATCCTGTAAGAAGAAATGTCTACATTCGAGACTTAGTTGACTTTGGAGTTATCATTTCGACTATTTAGAGGGAATAATTGTGACATCCGAGACTTAGTTGACTTTGGTGTTTCAATTTATATCATCACTATCCTGAAGAGGAGAAATGCTGCTCATCGGGACTTATTAACTTTTAGTGTTTTGCGTATCAAATTCTTGAAAGGGTTCATTGTGTGCTTCGGATATCTGGGCTTTATACATTAAGACTGCTTGATGCGGCTTGCAAGAAAGTTTTGATACTCAAGAAAGGATTGCTGATTTAGGGGGAAGCTAAGACAACTTCTTAAGAGAGACTACGGGGAAGACCTACGGCTGCTACAAAGAACCATATGATTCTATTATATGATGTTCTCATCATTCAGGTCAAACCTCGTACATATTAATCTTGTGAATATATAAATGTGTAGTGTAGACTTAAAAATTAGGCATATATAGTGTTTGAGTATGAATTTTCAAGAATTTCTTAGTAAATTCAAAAATTTTCAAATTAACATACTCAAACACCATATAATACCCTCATAATTTGTGGGGGAGCATTAAAATGTTGCTAATACGACTTGTTGTAATTGGAACATTTTTTTCCCAAAAAGCGGTTATATTTGAATCAATTGATTTCCAAAATATCTAGAGATTTAATATTTTTGATAATAGGAGAAAATGTGATTAAAATATATAGCTAAAGATGTGAATTTTAAGATCTCTAGTGTACGTTATCCCATATATGTGCTAAACTCTTTTGATTAATCGATGCACATATGAAGGGGGAGCAAATGGTTACGTGTTGGCAGAAATGTGGAAGTACCAAAGACCGACCATTTAATTTACTGTATTGGAGTTATAAGGTGGTTAAGGTTAGGTATTCATTCCTATGATCTAGCCAGAACCGGAGGGATCTACCCAAGGATATTCCGCTAGATAGTGTAGTAGTCCTTAGGTAGAAAAAAATGGAGTAAATGTGAGAATAAGGGAAAAGTGCCGACTGAGATGGAGCTAGTGCTGGAACAAACCCAACAAGGTACTAGTTATGAAGTCTCGGTAAGCGCTGAAGGGGTTGAAGAATTAAAAAGAAAAGTTAAGATAAAGGGTGAAAAGAAAGAAGCCCTCCTTACACTTAGACAGAAACCGGGTCAATATATCTGCTGTCAAGAATCACAAAGATGATTGCTGGCATTGAAGACTGACATCATAGACCCAGTGATGTAATACACAATCAACCCTAGCCACTCAAAATCTCTCAAAAGATTTTTGTTTCATTTCTCACGGAGATTACACGCATTTCTATCAACTTTCTCACTCCAAGTTAGTTGGTATTAAAAAGGTGACAGTCTACTCCAGCCTCCGATCACTAAAACCAAAGTGCACTGTTGAGTCTAAAGCCAAAAGAGATCATCCATAAATCTCATTAGGAAACTTGTCAATGTTATGCTTGTTATCTCACACAATGTGAATAACAAGAAATATATAAAGAGTCCTACGCATTATCCTTGTGATTTTGCCAGAACATCAAAGTGATACTCAAGTAATCACAATGAAGATGGAAATCCTTCTTGAGCCAACATCAAACAAGCTCATGGTAGGTGACTTGTGCGATTCTATACGAATCAAACTTGTGACAACTGTAAAGAAACGATGGTGCGATTCTATATGAATCAAACTTGTTCCAGGAAATGGATTAACGGTTGATGATGAATTTTTGAAATGATTAACACTCTCGATGTGTCACAAAAACACTTTAGCAAGTGACACGTCGATTGATTTTCAAATCGATTTTTCTATTCAATCGGTGAGACTTCGTCTTGCTGGTTCACTCATACCGTGTTGTCTGCTTTGAGACGCTCCGGTAATGAGAATGGCTAGAGCAGCTGCCGATCCCTATTGTCAAGGAGTTTCTTCGGAATTCTACTGTCAATGCAGTATTTATACTGATCAACAGGGAACCATGGTTATTGCAACCGTATTCGACAAAGTGACAAAGACACTCTCGTCCATATCTGTTGATTATCACTAACCTAAACCTGCATGTACTCTCGACGATTGGTGTAGCTGATCCCTGACGAGTCATGATTCATAGCTACATGCTCATACCCGACCGACAAATATAAAGACATCATGAAAGCTCAAGTACATGTTTCAAGACTTTCGCTACTCTGATACCGTACATCCTACTTGAAGCCACGAAGTGTTAAAGTTAAAGAACCTCACGAAAGATGCATAATTAAAGCTTTACAAGTTAACACATCAAGAAAGGTATGAGCTTGTCGGTCCTAAAGTCACAAGTTCACAAGATGGCGAAATTTACAAGATGGCAAAACGAGTTTATGCTTGGTTGATGATCTCAAGGTGTTCAAGATCACATTTTCACATACAAGTCAAGTTAAAGGAACAAGCTCAAGCTTAAAGTCAAATATCACTACATCAATTCACAAGTTAATGATTGAAGTTAAACACTACGAGCTCAAGACTAAAGTTAAAGCATAGTATGCTAGGTTTAAGTCTTTATAAATTAGAGTGACCTCCCTTAGGGGGAGATTGTTAGAAACACGAAAAGTATCGGTCACTTCCAATACTAGTTAGTCAAAGCCCGTAGTGAGTCCAATGTAATATTTAGTAATCTAATAGGGCCAAAAGGCCCATGGAAAGCCCACAAGCTAACCATGGCCGGCCATATAGGTTGTGTAAATACCCTCTTCGTGCCTTGGAGAGGGTGTTGGTTATTCAATATTTCACACACTTAATGCATTTCTTTCTTTTGTTTACTTTCTCTCTCTAAAGTGTTCATCCAACCACTCTCTTTCTAAAATCACCTATCTTTCTCTCTTCATGTATGTTAATAGATAGTCTTCATAAAGGAATATAATTCAATAAACAATAAAATATATAGCCTAATGAATTATTTATACACAGATTGAAACAGCTGAGGATGTGTAGCCATATGTTATTGTTAAAGGGTCATAGCACTAAGTCAAAGACAAAGTACCTAAAACTGATGTTGCATTAGATGGTAGCATGCAATAATAAGTAAGCATTTTAAAAGAATACATTAAAACTATTTTGCATAATGTAGGTAACATAGAGCTAAGTGATAATTTGTCAAAAAAGTAAACAAGATGATAAGATGGCAAAAAGAAACCAACTTGATGATCTATACTACTTATAAAGAGAATTTAGGATTCTCTTGAAAGTTGAAAAACTGCTAAAATAGGAAACGTTAAAAAATTTAATGCATAGAATCTTGCTATTTTAAGGTTTAAGGTTTATAAACATGTAATGATAATGTTTTAAAAACGTAACATTTAAGTAATATAATTTCTCATTTAAAGCTATTGTTTTAAAAACGTAAATAACATTGATCATGTATTAAAAACGTAAATAACATTTAAATAATATAATTGCTCATTAAATGACTGCATTTAATGTGTTCATGTATGATAACATCAAATACTTAATACTTTTTAGTGGCAAAATACCTCCTATATTACCTGTAAATGTTTCACTAATACTCAAAAACGAGATATTTTCTATCATTTTGTAGTTTTCAGGTGAAATGCAGGAAAATGGCAAGAAACAAGGGAAAAGGGGCTTAAAGTGTAATTTTCTGAGGAATGTTACGGCGTAACACCAAAAATGGTTACACCGTAACATAAATTAAGCAAGTACGAAGATCAAGGACAAGGTTACGGCGTAACAGCATATCTAGTTACGCTGTAAACATGAATTTGGAAGGAAATCTTACCATAGATAGAGTTACGGCGTAACACCCTACATGGTTACGCCGTAACCATGAAGATCTACAAATATGGAAGGAAGATCACGTACTTATGGACATTATTTGAAGGTTACGGCGTAACACCATATCTGGTTATGCCGTAACAACTGCTTAAATATGGAATGTCGTGTAAGAAGGTTACGGCGTAACACCTTTATCAGTTACGCCGTAACAAGTTCAATACCTATAAATAAAGGCCTCATTCAAGCTATTCTGACATCACTTCCTCCACAGCCAATTGGGGAGACAACAAAGGCTTCCAACCTACGAAGAATTCCACCTGGAGTCCAAGGGAGATCACACTTTACTTACTTTTTGCATTTAATCGTTTAAATACGAATACTGTAAGAATTATGAGCTTTCAATCTATGATTACTTCTATTTCTTGCTGTGTTTCCATTACCATAAGCAGCTAAGCACTTAAAGTGTTGGCCTAGTTATGTAATTATTGTTGTTATGATGTTTGTTTCCTGTTAGATTATGGTTTCGTTAGATATTGCTTGACTATCGTGTAACCCTGGGTTTTGGTAGTACGGGTGGTTTGGACCTTGCTTGCCCTATTATTAGACTATCTATTCAATATGGGATCCATCGGGTACACGGGAGGATCTATGACTCCGACCCTTAGTGTAGGAACTAACTGGTCTCCGCACTTATCACTCAACATACTTAAAAAGCACAGGAACTCTTTCAGAGAGGGTTAATAATCTATATAGATTATTAGATAAGTTTTGAGAATAGTTGGGATTAATCACTGCAACCTGGATATCCTACCTCCTATACGATTTGGACTGAGTTGGAATCGCGGGAAGTATTAGGATAGACTAAATATGCCTATTCAAGTCTATCGACCTTAGAAACCACTAATGAAACCATAGTTTAACATTGCACAGGAAAAACGTTTTCTACCTGTAGAAATGAAGTAACAGGTTACACGTTTCTCTCTTGATACTCCAACACTTTTTTATTATTTAGTATTTAATTGTATTTAAGTTGTCCTTTCAATTCAAATCAAAAACCATTTTCTAAACGTGACATTTGAAATTAAAAGTAATTATAACTTAGCTCTTGGGATGACCTTGGATTTACCATTCTATAACTACCCGACGATTCAGGGTTTCTCTGCCCGTTAGTGCGTTGTTAGGTAGATCGAGTTTTATAAATTTAAACCTTGGTAAAAGTATATTTTAAAATAAAATACGCGTCAATTTTTTAGCGTCGTTGCCAGGGAGCTAAAATAATTAGAATTAATTTGATTATTTCATTATTTCTCTTCTTTTTCTAAACTATATATCTGTAGGAATCATGGTTGGAGTAGACGTCGATACTATCACCATAGAACAATACTTAGCATTGTCACAAGAAAACCAGGCATCGAGCGTAGTTAAACCCGAAATCGGAGGCAATGTCAATTTCGAAATCAAGAGTCAATTCATGCGCGAATTAAGGGAAGACACTTTCTCCGGGAACAAAGATGAGGATGCTCACGATCACATTGATCGGGTCCTCAGCATCGTTGGCTTATTCAATATTCCCAAAGTCTCTAAAGACGCAGTCATGCTCCGAGTTTTTTCCTTTACTCTTACCGGATCCGCAAAAAGGTGGGTGGACAGACTCGCCCCAGGAACTATCAATACCTGGGGTCTCCTCAAAAAGTCCTTTATCCAAAGGTATTTCCCACCTTCCATGACCGCAAAGCAGCTTGAAGATATTCACAACTTCAAGCAAGAAGGATACAAATCATTATACCAGGTCTGAGAGCGGTATAATGACCTGCTATACAAGTGCCCTACCCACGACATCAATAGTCATCCAAAGGTAAATATCTTTTATAAGGTTTTGAGCACTATGAACTGTCAATTACTTGATTCACAAGGACCAATCCCTGGGATGACACCAGCCCAAGCTCTCACAACAATTCAGACCATGGCTGACCATTCTCAAAAATGACATGACGGAATGACAAGCAGGAATATCAGAAGCAATACTAGCAAGGATGGACAAGCTGCTTTGGTAAATAAGTTGGACAACCTGGGATGAGACATGAAGAAACTAAAGGAAAGTGTTCATGCAATCTAGGTTGGATGCCAAATTTGCGAAGGACCTCACCTCGACAAGGATTGTCCCCTCAACGAGGAAGTTAAACAAGTTGAAGAGGTCAGATATGGAGAATTTGGACGAACAACACCTTTTAACGGGAACAATGGAGGAAATTTTCATGTAGGACCACCTGGATACTACACTAAGACTGATAACCGTCCACCATATGGTGAAAGGAGGCAAAGCTTAGAAGAACTATTGGCTAAGCATCAAGAGGAATCTGCTCAAAAAAGTACTGAAATGGAGGTATGGATTAAAAAGCTTCAAGAGAATGCCGAGATTAACACTAGGAACCAAAACGCCTCACTTAAAAACTTAGAAACCCAACTTGAGCAATTAACCGAAGAACTCCGTTCCATGAAGGAAAAATCTAAACAAGCAAAGGTTGTAATTATTGAACATGAGGGACCCAACTCTTCTAAGAAACTTAAGAATCTCCACGGAATATCCTTCCTCTCTGACTCTCAGGAAGAAAACACTAATGATCAACTACCTACAAAGGAATCTAATCCAGGACATTTTACGCTTCCCTGCACCATCGGTAACTTTAACTTTTATGCTATGGCGGATTTAGAAGCTAGTATAAATGTTCTACCTAGGAATATTTTTGAGTATTTAGAGTTAACAAACCTTAGTAAAACCGAGATGCTAGTGGAAATGGCAGATATGAGAAAAATGGCACCACTTGGGATAGTTAGAGACATACACGTAAAATTGATAAATTCCTGTTCCCATCCGACTTCGTAATTCTTGATCAAACCCCCAATTCAACTGTCATTTTAGGAAGACCCTTTTTAGACACCGTTCACGCCCAGATTAGTGTTTTTGAAAAAGAAATATCAGTAGGGATAGGTGACGAAAGGGTAACGTTTAACATAAATAGGAATGACCTTAACTTCGCCCCTACTGAGGGAATCTTTATGCTAAACTCAATTAACACTGATGAACCAATCACTAAAAGATTGAAGATAAGTGATAACACAACTACAACACATTTTTGTAAACCTATTATACAAGAATGTGATAAGGACTTTAAGGTCTGGCCATCCTGTAGCCCATTCAGGAACAAATGTGACAGGGGGCATGAAATTTATGGAATCAATGAGCTTGGTAAAACAAAATATTGGTTTTTCCCTAATAACAACGAAAGAAAGGAAATGAAAGGAGGTGGAGTATCATTTCTGAACTTTTTAATGATAAGATATGGTAGCTGTCAGGTAAAGGATTCTATTTGGAGTGAAAGATATTCGGAATGGTGTAATGAAAATTCTCATGATGAGAAACTAAGGCCTAGAGATTACACTTTTAAAGAATGGGTAAAGCTTAAGAGAGGACACCTAGACATAAGTAAATCAGTTAGGAAGGATTTATTTATATTATGGGTGATTGATCAGTTTACTGAGGCATTAGATCATGATAAAAACCCTTTAGAAATTTGTTTAGATGAATACAATTGGTTATTCCATAAAGAAATAGAACAACTTGCCGATGAATACGAAATAAAAATTGGAGAAAAAGGGCAAGTTCTGGAAGAAATATGGACAAAATGTAAAAGAGCTCAATGTAAGAATAAAGATTGGTGGTATAATTACTGGTATGAGGATGAAGAAAAAACAAAATTAGGTAATGAAGATTACAATCCACCAATGGTACATACTGAAACATTTGAAGTAACAAAATATAAGTTCAACAACGGATGTAGCTTCATATGTGTTAGTGGCGAGAATAATGAAACCCTGTCCTTGGGAAGGAAAAATGGATCAAGGTTTAGGAAAATGATAATGGAGGAAATACAAGAAGTCCTCGGGAATGACGGAGAGGACTCTAACGATGAAACGTAGAATTGTCACGAGTCTAAATTAAAGACTCATTAATAAACAAAAGTGCTTGTCTGAAGACAACCCGTCCTTTATTTAATGAAATTTACTTTTTGCATTAGTTGGTTTGCATGTTTCTTACTTTGTTTTGCGGAATCCAGAAGCTAGGAGGCAATTATCAAGACCGGCTCGACTCATAATCATTTGGTAACATTGCTAAATCTGCAGCAGTTACGGTGTAACAAACTCAGTTTACGCCGTAACCACTGTAGTTACGACGTAAACCATTTCTTGGTTACGCCGTAACACCTTAAAACTTAAAATTTTTACCATTTGATTACGACGTAACCACCGGGGTTACACCGTAACCTCCTTCTGAAATCCTAAAAATTTAAGTTTTAAACATGTCTAAACCTTGTATACGTAAATGGACTTTATGGGTATGTTCTCTGGAAGCCCTCACGAGACTAAACTCGTCCACTTAGGCCACCAAGTGGTTTAAAAGGCTTGTTTTATATGCTAAATGCAACTGTGATTCCTACGAAAGTGAGTTAGGTTTATATTTCATGTACACTTCATAATTCTTGTTGAACGATTTTATGCTTTGGTTTGTTTTTGTGATCACAGGGGATAAAGAGCTTGCTAGAAGACGAAAATAATCTAAAGATTTATGCCAAATTTCAAATTTCAAAGCACTTAGACTAGTGAAGAGCTGAGTGACTTTTTATCCCCTTTTTCGTAAGGTGTTCGGCTTTGATGTTTTCTAGCATAAGAGTTTTATAAATTCATTTCTTGAAATTATTCTCGAAAAATCTTTTTATGATATATTCTAACATGTTCTACTTGAGGACAAGTAGAAGTCAAGTGGGAGGATATTTGATAACATCAAATATTTAATACTTTTTGGTGATAAAATACCCCCTATATTACCTGCAAATGTTTCACTAATACTCAAAAACGAGATATTTTCTATCATTTTGTAGTTTTCAGGTGAAATACAAGAAAGTGACAAGAAACAAGGGAAAAATGACTCAAAGTGTAAATATTTGAAGATTGTTATGGCGTAACCCTAAAAATAGTTACACCGTAACATAAATTAAGCAAGTACGAAGATCAAGGACAAGATTACGGCGTAACACCATATCTAGTTACGCCGTAAACATGAATTTGGAAGGAAATCTTACCTGAGATAGAGTTACGGCGTAACACCTCTTATGGTTACGCCGTAACAACTGCTTAAATATGGAATGTCGTGTAAGAAGGTTACGGCATAACATATTTATAAGTTACGCCATAACAGGTTTGATACCTATAAATAGAGGCCTCGTCCAAGCTATTCCGACATCACTTCCTCCACAGCCAATTCGAGAGGCGACAAAGGCTTTCAACCTTCGAATAATTCCACCTGGAGTCCAAGGGAGATCACACTTTACTTACTTTTTATATTTAATCATTCAAATACGAATACTGTAAGAATTATGAGTTTTCAATCTATGATTTCTTCTATTTCTTGCCGTGTTTCCGTTACCATGAGCGGCTAAGCACTTAAAGTGTTGGTCTAGTTATGTAATTACGGTTGTTATGATGTTTGTTTCCTGTTAAATTATGGTTTCATTAGATATTCCTTGACTATCGTGTAACCTTAGATTTTGGTAGTACGGGTGGTTTGGATCTAGCTTGCCATATTATTAGATTATCTAGTCAATATGGGATCCAATGGGTACTAGGGAGGATCACTAACTCATTTCCTAGTGGTTTGGACCTAGCTTGCCCCATTATTAGATTAATAGTTGGAATTAATCACTGCAACCTGGATAACCTACCTCCTAAACGATTTAAGACTGATTCGAAATCGCAGGGAGTATAGGATAGACTAAATATGCACATTCAAGTCTATCGACTTTAGAAACACTAATGAAACCATAGTTTAACATTGCACATGAAAATGATTTCATAACAATAGTAATGAAGTAACTAGGTTAGAATGTTTTCTCTCTTGATATCTCCAACTCTTTTTATTTTCAGTATTTAATTTTATTGTTATTTTTAACTCCTTTCAATTCAAATAAAAAACAATTTTAAAAACGTGACATTTCAAATTAAAACTAATTACAACTTAGCTCTTGGGACAACCTTGGATTTACCATTCTATACTACCCACTATTAGGTTCTCTGCTCGTTAGTGCGTTGTCAGGTAGATCGAGTTTTATAAATTTAAAACTTGGTAAAAATATATTTTAAAATAAAATACGCATCAGCAGTAGCTCGGGATGCATCACTAAAGCAAGTTCTAGAAGTTATATACTACCGATACACTCATATAATTTAATATATCAATGCTTAACTCCAGAAAAGGCGACAAAACCACATATACACGTCCGTAACGATGGCATAGATATAAATGATTGCTCATTATCTAACTCGAGAAGCTTAGAGATAATAAACTATCTTGGGCGTCAATGGTGGATACCCGAATTCCTAAAGATCTAGGGGCATAAACCTCATAATTTTGGGGGTGAATTCAATTGAGTGGAAGGGTTTTTGTGCTAGTCGTATAATTCCCTATCAATAAGATGCTCTAGCTACTTAGTTTCACCGGTTATGTGATAAAAATTTCCCTTTACGATTTATGTTTCGATAGATAACTCATCATTTTAAGTTCAAGTAAAGATAAATGGTAGAATAGTTTCTAAGGCTTTTATATCCCCTTGCACTTATTTTGAACATTATACCCAATGTTCTACAAAGTACCCGTAAACGAATAAAGAGAAGAGAAAAGAGGGCGAAAGAAACTAATACTCCCCTGGTTATGCTCAAATTTGGAGAAGGAACGTTGATCCCGACTAAATCATCATCCAAGAATTATCCTCATGAAACTCCTAAGAACTCACGGGTTTCTCCTTATCAAATATAACCTGCAAATCAAAGATAAGGTGCAGACATACCTAGCGTAAAATCGTCGAGAATAATAGACATACAACTATATAACTTTATGCTTTGACTCAACATCAGACTTATTATTAAAAAGATAGGATGAATGTGTTAAAGTTATTTGTGGTTTACTGCAGATCTTTTAAGTAATGTACAAATTTTGGAAATTATACAAAAGATTTGAAAATAAAAATAATTTTTTTTATGTACTGGAGGGGGGACACCATCTGGAAAATCCAGACGCCGTCTCCACTAACTGTAGAGAATTATTTTTTTCTCGTTCAAAATTTTCTGCACGTATATCCATTAAGTATTTCCTGCAAAAATTATACTGCAAAACCACAAAAAATATTAACACAAACATATGACTCGATCACACAAGACGCGAATTAATCTAAATTATTTATCTTGACTTGTATGAAAATTTGGTTCTTATAAACCGGATTTTTTCCCTACACTTATCTTTGTAAAATACCTTTGGATGAGATTAAGACGAAATTAAAAACATAGCAAAGCATGATTACAACTATTTTTAAACAATAATAATAAACAAATAAAGAATTAAAACATACAACACTCCTAAAATGCGGAATTTAAAAGATTGGGTTGCCTCCCAATAAGCGCTTTTGTTTATTAGAGAGTCTTTTAGCTAGACTCGGATTCCTATTCCTTACGTGACTCCTCTGTGGTTTTCTAAAATTATGTCATCATCACAATCGAAATTCTTCGAATCATTGCTGTACGGTTTTACACGTTGCCTATTTACTATGAATTCATTTCCATCCTTGTCGCATAACTCAATTGCTCTGCTTTTTAATGTCCTACTAACGGTAAATGGTCCATACCATCGTGATTTCAACTTCCCAGGAAAAAGCCTTAGTCGAGAGTTGAAGAGGAGCACCTTGTCCCCCTTTTCGTATTCCGTAGTTGGGTTGATTCTCTTATCGTGCCACCGCTTCATTCTCTCCTTGTATGATACGGATGACTCATATGCTTCGAGCCTTAACTCATCTAACTTATTTATTTGGAGAAATCTGTTTTCTCCTGCTCTATCCAAATCCATATTGCAAGTCTTGAGTGCCCAATATGCTTTATGCTCAAGCTCAACTGGCAAGTGGCAAGCCTTCCCATATATCAACCGGAAAGGCGTCGTTCCGAGTGGTGTTTTAAAATCCGTTTAAAACGCCCATAGTGCGTCGTCGAGCTTGTTTGACCAATCCTTTCGATTGTTACCAATTGTTTTTTCTAAGATCCGTTTAATTGCCCGGTTAGTGTTTTCGACTTGGCCGTTTATTTGTGGATGGTATGCGGTTGAGAATCTGTGCACTACCCCGTACTTCTTCATAGCCCGCTCCATTTGGTAGTTGCAAAAGTGGGTTTCTCTGTCACTAATTAAGGCCTTGGGCAGCCCGAATCTAGCGAATAGATTTTTCAAAAACCTGACCACGTTTCTAGCGTTGCTAGTGGGGAGAGCTTGGGCTTCTACCCACTTAGACGCATAGTCAATCGCAACCAATATGTACTTATTTTCGTTAGAAGAAGGGAATGGTCCCATAAAATTAATACCCCAAACATCGAATATTTCACAGAGTTGGATGTATTTCTGGGGCGTTTCATTTTTGGCTGAGATGTTACCCGCCCCTTGACATGCATCACATGTTTGTACCAATTTTCTTGCGTCGCGAAAAATATTAGGCCAGTAAAAACCAGCCTCGTAAACTTTTTGTGCGGTCATGGCAATCCCGTGGTGTCCACCTGACGGGCCACTGTGACATTGTCAAAGAATTTGGGATGCCTCATTTCCTGCGACACATCATCGGATGATCTGGTCAGCATATTGTTTGAATAGGTACGGTTCGTCCCAAAAGTAGTGCCGAAGATCACTGAAGAATTTTTGTTTTTCTTGGCGGCAAGTTTTGACAGGTAATACTCGGCTAGCCAAGTAATTCGCATAGTCGGCATACCAAGGTTCATTGCCTTGGTTAGAGATTGACATGAGTTTCTCCTCGGGGAACATGTCCATAATTTCAACCTTAGTGAGTTTTTCAAGTTCATGATTTTTGAGTCTAGACAAGTGATTGGCTGCTCGATTTTCAGCACCCTTCTTGTCGTAAATCTCGATGTCAAACTCTTGGAGCAAAAGTATCCAGCGAATGAGTCTAGATTTTGCATTTTGCTTGGTAAAGAGATATCGCAGGGCGGAGTGATCAGTAAACACGATCATTTTTTATAGGACTAAGCACTGCCGAAATTTATCAAAAGCGAATAATACTGCGAGAAGCTCCTTTTCAGTAGTAGTGTAGTTTTCTTGTGCTGCATTCATAGTTTTGTTGCCGTAGTGGATGGGTTAAAAATGATTATTAATTCTTTGCCCAAGCACCGTCCCTACTGCATAGTCGCTAGTGTCGCACATAATTTCAAAAGGTAATGACCAGTCTGGTTTGATCATTACCGGTGCCTGAGTAAGTTCATGTTTAAGTTTTTCGAAAGCCTGCACACATTCATCAGAGAATATAAAAGGCGCATCTTTCACAAGCAGCTGGGTGAGAGGCCGCATGACTTGTGAGAAGTCCTTTATGAACCTTCGATAGATTCATGCATGCCCTAAGAAGCTTCGTATAGCCTTAACATTCGTGGGTTGTGGAAGCTTTGCTATGGAATCAATTTTAGCCCTATCAAACATAATTCATGCGCCTGAGACCTTATGTCTGAGGATAATTCCTTCTCTTACCATGAAATGACACTTCTCCCAATTTAGGACCAGGTTGGTTTCTTCGCATCATTTTAGCATCTTTTCGAGGTTTAGGAGGCAATGATCAAAAGAGTTACTGAAGACGAAGAAGTTTTCCATGAATACTTCCATGCTGTCTTCGATTAACTTATGAAATATAGCCATCATACATTGCTGGAAAGTTATGGGAGCATTGCATAAACCAAAAGGCATACGTTTATAAGCAAAGGTCATGTATGGCCAGGTAAAAGTAGTCTTCTCCTGATCCTCGGGGGCTATGGGGATTTAGAAGTATCCTGAGAATCCATCCAAAAAGCAATAGTACTCATGGCCAGCTAGCCATTCGAGCATCTGATCAATGAACGGTAACGGGAAATGATCTTTCCGAGTGGCATCATTTAGTTTTCTGTAATCGAACAAAAGCGCCACCCAGTGACAGTGCGTTGGGGAATAAGCTCGTTATTTTCATTTTTTACTACCGTCGTCCCTCCTTTTTTGGAATGACTTGGACGGGGCTCACCCAAGGACTGTCAGAGATGGGGTAGATCAACCCAGCGTCTAGTAGTTTAATAGCCTCCTTTTTTACTACCTCTTTAATATTCAGGTTCACCCTTCTCCGGGGTTGGACGGTGGGTTTGTATTCATCTTCCATTAGGATTTTATAGGTGCAGAAGGATGAGTCGATTCCCTTAATATCTGTGATGCTCCACGTAATTTCCTCTTTATGGTTTCTCAAGACATTAAGGAGTTTATATTTCTTGTCCTTGGACAAGGATGAAGATATGACTACAGGAAGTTGGTCATCTCCTCACAGGAATGTGTACTCGAGGTGCTTAGGAAGTTCCTTCAGTTCTAGTTTAGGCGGTTCCTGGATTGATGGTTTTAAATGATTCTCGAGTGCTCTCCATTCAAGAGGCTCGACCTCATGCATATGGTGGACGAATATTGCTTAGGCTTTTTCATGGTTTTGATCGGTCTCTATCCATTTCCCATCAAGGAGGACAGTGTCCATCCATTGATCATGTACGAATTTGATGGTCTTATCGGTACAATATAAGTAATCACTGTGAGGATGTTTGCCCCTTATCGAATTTCTGATGTTGAATGTGACAGTCTCCTTACCAACTCGCAGGCTCAACCTTCCATCGTGTACGTCGATAATGGCGTGGGCCGTTGCCAAGAATGGGCGTCCTAAGATGATAGGGATCGACTCATCTTTATCTATTTCTAGAACCACAAAATCGACCGGAAAGATGAATTTGTGAATTTTTACTAACAGGTTTTCGCAGACACCTATTGGATATTTAAGGGAGCGGTCAGCTAATTGAATACTCATCTTGGTAGGCTTAAGCTCAGATTTCCCAATTTGCAAAGAAGGGAGTCTGGCATGAGGTTGATGCTTGCTCCAAGGTCTGCCAGAGCATTTTTCACAGCAAGTGGTCCGATGAGGCATGGAAGTGTGAAACTTCATGGGTCTCCTTCTTTTTAGGGGAGACCCTTCTGAATGACAGCCGAGCATTCCTCACTAAGCTTTACTGACGAAGCTGCTTTTTCTAGTTTTTCTTTATGTGATAGAAGATCCTTAAGAACCTTAACTCCTTTTGGCATGTGGATCATGGCTTCCAGGAAAGGTAGGTTGATAAGGATTTGTTTAAAAATGTTTAGCAGCTTCTCATCCTCATCCTTTTTTCTGCTTCTTTACCCGAGAGGGAAAAGAGATGTCAAATTTTGATGGTTGGTAATAGGTAGGAGATGTTTGGGCTTCGTTACCAGGATTGACTGGGGGTTCCTTGCTCCCAATTTCATCATTACTGGCCTACTCGTGAGGGAGAGGAGACGTATGAGAGGCAAGGTATGGCGGATCGCGAGTAGTAGTCCCATATCAAGTTGTGATGGCTATAGCTGGATCGTTAGGGGAAGTCCTCCTTCTGAGGGTAGTGAAGACCTGGGAGAATTGTTCATACCTATTGGTCTTCTGTTGGTCCAGCATTTCCCTTAGTCCATTAAAGTGGTGTTTCTTTTCCATCATGAAATTTGCCATGTCATCTTCGAATTTACTTCGAAGTACCCAGTGAAGGTCCTCATCTCCTTCCTCTTTTATATAGTTTCCCCATGGAGGGATATCGTTATTCTGATAGAATTTCAAGAGGGAAGGGTCATCGTAGATGTCGCCACTTGATAGGCAAACTTGCTCGTGTGATATGTTTTGGTCGTACTCGTCAACTTCGTGATTCCTACCATAAATATCGCAGATGATATATGCGTTTTTAAGGGATTTCCTGCGAGTGGGGGTCGTGAGGTAGGAGAGCTGCTGATGGGCTCTTTTCATTCGGTCATCCATAGTAGGCTTTGTCAATTCCGAAGCAAGTAAGACGTTGTTGATCCCTTTTGAACAGATCTTACTTAGCTTGTTAAAGCTTAGTTGTGTTGGATAGATCCAAGACAACTATAATAGAAACTAAGATTATGAATACTACAAACTATGCAGAATCTAGTTTATAATACTAAAAAGAACAATGAAACAGTAAAACAAGATCTTGCTAAACTTTCAATATATTAAACATAATCAAAGTTACAGAATAACCTTGAAACTATGAATACTAACTATATTTGCTATGAAAACTATATAAAACTTCATATCTAGATCTATGCCGTAGGGTTCCTTTTATACACCAAGGAAACCCTAATGGGCTTACAAAACGCGTTACATGATCATGCATATCTATTCCTAATATATCTCATGCATATCACATAAGCAGTACTAACTATTATAACTAACAATACTAATAAACTAACAGTACTAACATTTTTTACTGGCAGTACTAACTATAACACTAGTAGTACTAACTTAGCTTGGCAGTACTAAGTCTTCTCTTAGAAGTACTAAGTTGAACCAGCAGTAAAAACTTGTAGAAGCCCTTAATTCCCAACAATCCTCCCCTAAACTTGTGATTTACCTTTAAATCATAAAATTTATAAATTAAACCTTCTATGTAGAGAGGATGCTTCCAAACACTTTACTGTCTTGGTCTGTTTGCTAGTATGACAATTTTCCTTAAAAGCTCATCTGCCATCTCTGAATATTGATCCACTTGCAACTTGTTACGCAACATCAAAGTCAGAAGCCCTCTTGTTAGTGGATAATCTTTCTCAACCAACATGAAGATATCATGTCCTCTGTCTGTAAATACATGGCGAACACCACATGTATCATATAACCTCCATATCAATGGATCATGCATATATCTCTGAAGCTTCCACATAATATCATCAGTATCTGGTTTAAATAACCTCTTCAATTCAACCCATAATGTTCTTTCTTTGTCATCAGTAGGATCTGTTAAACTGAATCTTTCTTTAACCAAACTCCATAGCTTATCCAGGTCATCTCTATCAAATTTCTTTAACATATTATCAAAATTCTAATAAGCTTCTGTATGGTTTCCAACTCTAATAATTCTTTAATATCTTCTTGTGTCTTCAGAGTAGATTTCCTAGTCAATTATTGGTTATTTGATCTGTAAGGCTTCAACATAGACTTCTTCCACTGGAACTACCATCATCATTTGTTATAAATCCTCTTGTGATAATTCTGTTTCTTCTTCTTTTGGTTGTTCTTGAACTGACCCTGAAGCTTCATTAGTCTTTTACTTCTTAAAACCTTCATGATCTAATTCTACTTCTGCAACCCTTTTAGAACTTCCAGTTGTTAATTCAGGAACTGTTTTGTCACCTTAACTCTCTATTAGATGAAAAGTTTGCACCCTTCTCATTGTTGTTTTAAACAAAGCCTTGAGCTCATCAAAGGAAAGTCTCTTCAATGGCTGCAGAGTGTGACTTCCCATATACTTGATATAGTTAGACAAATAAGTTCTTTGTTGAGCCTGTGTGTGTGGCTTATTCCTCCTGTCTTCAGCTCTTTGTTAGGCAAAATATTTCTTTCTCTGGTTGATAAGTTCTATAAGCAGTCTTGCTTTTTCAGCTTTAAAGTATCTTTCTCTTTCTTCTGCTTGTATCCTTTGTGCTAGCTCTTCATCAGCTTCAATTATAGCTTGTATATCTTCCTATTCTTCAACATTGAAAGAGCTAGCTTCTTCATGCACTCTAGCAATCCTCTGTCTCTCTTCTATATCAAACTCTTCTTGTAGCTTTAGAGCTACTTCTTCATCCCTGCTAATTTGAATCTGCTCTCTCTGTTTCATCTCCTTTACAGACTAAGACTCTTGCATAATGGCTTTACCCTTATCCTTTGTTGCAACTAATGAAGGATTATTGGCTTCTTGAACCATACCAACAGTACTAACTGGCATTGTTACATCAACAGTGCTAACTGGTTCTTCAGCCGTACTAATTTCACTACTGACAGTACTAATTGCCATCCTTCTTCTAGTATAAGATTAAACATTTACAACTTCCCTTCTTTTTCTAGCTGTATCTACAAGAACCTTAGATGCGCTATGAACTCTCAAGTGATCTTCAGGTTAATCTTGTTGAGTATGTGCCTCCCCTTGAGCACTGACCTTTGTAGGAGTAACCTGATCCTCAGCATATTTAAACCAAAGTAATTCTTGTATCTTGATCAATTTCTTCAATCATACTCCTCCCTTATTTGGAAGAATCCTCTAAATCTTCTTCATCATCAGATGTAACCACTCTTAACCTTCTTCTAGCTTGACTTGTCTTGACAGTCTTCTCTAATTTCTTTACCCTTTTGATAAGTCTAGCAAAAGCATCACCATAGACTTTCTTTGTCTGCCTCAAGTCTGTCTCTAAAGCTGTACATTTATCTAAAAATTTTGTGACCAAATCCATTAATTCATTGTGTTGCATTCTGCCCTCATCACTTCTAAGTGTGTGGCCTCTTGGGAGAGGTGAATCATAGGGAATATATGGGGTCTTATTTATGTTATCACTGCCTTGTCCTGCATCTAAGCTAGTGACAGTAGTGGCAGCCCTTCCATGTCTGACATCCACACCTGTGGATGCAACCTCATTTGCTACATTGGTGAAAAGAGGAGAACTGAGTTGAGGAACTTCAGTTTCCTGTCTAATAGGACTCCTAAGTGTTGGTGAAATATGTGGTGGTGAGGTTGATGGAGCATTTATAGGTGTGTGATGGGACTTAACTGGGACTGTTGATCCTTCACCCTGAAAAATTAAGCCCTGAACAAGCATTGTTGGAAACAATGGAATGTCCACCCCATTATAACCCTTAGAAGTACTTCTTATATTGCCAAAAAGTTTTTGAAAGGATGGTATGGATCAAAAACCCCCACTAAGGGGAAAAGTATCCCTTTTGAAAAGTTAATCTGTCAAATTTAGACACATACCTCATAAGAGCAAGTTGCGTAAAAATTTCAGTATTAGGTAAAGTACTAATACCATCAGAATCTTCTAACTTGAGATGCCTCCTTATAGATGCTTTAGTAACAGTCTTAACTCTTTCATCAATGGTAGCAGTTATTTCCATCTCTCCATTCTCAGAGGTGCTTGTAGAAGCAGTTTGCCAAAACTGATGGATGAGTAAAACATAGATGATTGGATTTTTAGTGAGAGCATACTTAATGTGAGTAAAATTTAGAAAATCCACTATCTGATGAAATCTTGCACTTTCCTCTGGTTTCTTTAAGAAGGCGACCATATTGTGTTTGTCACAGAAGTCCAAATTTGCCATTCGATTGAGAAAAGTTTGATTAGGGTTCTGGGTTATGATCGTGGATGAGAGTAAGTATGTTTGATAAAAGTAATTGAGATAATAGAGAGTACTTAAGGTTTTTTATTGGACCGACTGAATAAAATTGAGTATTTATCTTGAAGAAATCTTGATATATAAAGAAAGTTCAAGATTTATCCAAATCAAGGAAACCTATAAGCAAAGTAGTTGGCGGAAATATCTCAACGGCTATTTTAATTAATGAAATTATGTTATGCCTCAAACAATACTAACGGTCAACCAACAATATTAAGTTTAGCCTAATAGTACTAACTTTAGGCCTAGCCGTATTATCTTTACCCCGCAGTATTAAGATATGCATGGCAGTACTAACTTAATACTGGCAGTATTAAGTTTATGCCTGGCAGTATCAACTCTAATTCTGTTCCAACAAGCATTTCCATCATAAATTTATATTCTCACAAGCTCTCTTTCTGTTTTTCAGCTCACTATATCTCTCATTTCTTTTGCTCGCTGAATTACTCTGTCTGTTTTTACTTTCTCTTAATTCTTTTAAGCTCACCAATTCAAACAGTTTTGTATAATGTTCTATTAATTCCATTAGTTTCAAGCTGTCCTATCCATTTCCAAGTGTGTGAACTCTTAAGAGAGGTGGGTTATTGGACTATTTAGATGCAGTCTCAAACCTAGTTTGAGCATCTACGCCCCCCAATATGGTCTCTTAACACCTGAAACCACTACCTGAACCAGTTCCCTAAGGATTTGGCTCATTAAGTATTGTCATGGATTGGGTCCTATTAATGTTACCACTGTCCTGCTCTGCTTCTAAGCTAGAAGCAGTAGTGGCAGCCCTTTCTATTCTGTCACCCAACTCCTTATGGACAGCCTCATCACCAACCTTTTCAAGGGGACCACCTGAGGTATCTTAGTGTCCCGACCTCTTTTGACTTGCCTAGGTGTTTGACTCTTCATACACTTTTGTTTGATGTTGCATGTCCTTCCATCTATTTTTGACTGTATATTGACATAATTAGCCTCCTCTCAATCAATACTTCAGAGGTGAAGCATTCAATACCATGTACTTAATAGGCTTAGCCTCTAAATGTTAGTCCAAAACCAAGAATACACAATCTAAAATATTTTTTTGTTTAACAGTATTTGTGAGTCCCAAACTGAACAGATCTTTGCAGCCTGCTAAGGGTGATAGCCAACTTGTATAAATACAGATTGACTATAGAGAAACACTGACTATGAATACTTATTGTATATGCGGAATCTACACAATAGTATTAAGAAGAACAATGAATACTAAACTTTGATTTCTATTAATATGCTTTGAGGGTTACAAATTACTAACTATGATAACTAATATTGTGGTGTGAATGATATTGGAAGTGATGATTTTCTCTAAACCCTACGGCCTCCTTTTATAGGTTAAGGAGTCCAAGTAGTTACAAAGACTATTAATACTTTATATATTATTCTACATCAGTACTAGTAATGGTTTCTATAATTCCTAGTCAAACCATTTAATTTAATTAATACACATTAATGCATTTCCTAATAAACCATGTAACTAACTATTAGCATTAATGTGTTCTTCCATCTTGTTGTAACTCTTCATCAACATAATAACTCAACATTAATGTTTTCAATCATAAAGTCTTCAATCATCATTAATGTCTTCAATCATCATTAATGTCTTCAATCAACATAAAGTCTTCAATCATCATTAATGTCTTCAATCAACATTAATGTCTTTAGTTGAAACTTCTCTTTTATCATTGACTAGTAGCATTAATATTTAACAGTATTAAGAAGACTTTTAATTCCCAACAATCCTCCCCTAAACTTGATATTCATCTGGATTAATCATCAAGTTTCTTCATTAAAAGCTTCTTAATCTCATGCTTCTAAACACTTATTTACATCTTAAGTTGTTTTACATCTTAAGCTCACATTAGGTTAAGGGGAAGGTCATTACTACTGCTAGTCATTATTAATACTGCTAGTTTAAAATTTCTACTGCTTAAGTTTATTATTTGTGTTGAACTTCATGGGGGTAATTTGAGTCAGTGGAAAGCTTGGATTAAAAGTTTTGATATATGATTTAAAGTTGTAAAGATCAAAGTTGCTTATATGTTCCCTATTGTATGAAGACAAAAAGGGGAAGATGATTATATGATTAGCAACTTATAGATCCTGTGGTGGCATGAAATGGAGATTGATAACTTAAGGGGAAGATTTTAAGTTAAGGGCACTTTACAAAGGAAGATTGTTTCATTCAGGGAGATTCATGATCTCAACTTCAGGGGAAGTTAGTGCAAGAATTTGTTTGTTTTGTCATCATAAAATAGGGAATGATTGTTAGGAATTATGTAATCCAATTTTCTTACCATGGTTCTTGATTTGGAAAATACAAAGACCTCTTAATAAAGTGAGATTGCAAGCTTGAAAAAAAGAAGGTCAAGAACTCATAAGGTGAAAAGACTATACAAAGTTGGTTTGACTGCAAGAGTAAAAGTCCTTTGGTGATAAAGACAGCTTGGGTGATGATGCATCCAAATAGGGGAGGATAAATGATATTGTTGCTGATGAGGATATTACCTTGATTCGTAAATTAATCATAAAACAACTTAAGATGTAAAGAAGTGTTTGGAAGCATCCTCTTAGAGATTAAGAAACTTTTAATAAAGAAACTTGATGATTAATCCAGATAAATATCAAGTTTAAGGGAGGATTGTTAGGAATTAAAAGTCTTCTTAATACTGTTAAATATTAATGCTACTAGTCAATGATAAAAGAGAAGTTTCAACTAAAGACATTAATGTTGATTGAAGACATTAATGATGATTGAAGACTTTATGATTGAAAACATTAATGTTGAGTTATTATGTTGATGAAGAGTTATAACAAGATGAAAGAACACATTAATGCTAATAGTTAGTTACATGGTTTATTAGGAAATGCATTAATGTGTATTAATTATATTGAATGGTTTGACTAGGAATTATGGAAACCATTAATAGTATTGATGTAGAATAATATAGAAAGTATTAATAGTCTTTGTAACCTACTTGGACTCCTTAACCTATAAAAGGAGGCCGTAGGGTTTAGAGAAAATCATCACTTCCAATATCATTCACACCTCAACATTAGTTATCATAGTTAGTAATTTGTAACCCATAAAGCAGATTAATAGAAATCAAAGTTTAGTATTCATTGTTCTTCTTAATACTATTGTGTAGATTCCGCATATATAATAAGTATTCATAGTCAGTGTTTCTCTATAGTCAATCTGTATTTATACAAGGTGGCTATCACCCTTAGCATGCTGCAAAGATCTGTTCAGTTTGGGACCCTCAAGTGGTATCAGAGCTTGTGAGAAACTCTGAGTAAGAAGAACCAAAACCAAAACAAAGCTTTTATAAACCTTTACCTTAAACAATCACATCCATGGCAGGAGAAGATGATCAAAACATTAACAACCAACCACCAAATCCACCACCACCAACACAACAAGCCCCTCACATTGTTTCAACCATAAAACTCCCCATTCTGAAGAAAGGTGAATATGATATATGGGCAATGAAAATGGAACATTACTTGGCTTATACAGACTATCCTGTATGGGAGGTCATACAAAATGGAAATGGTTCTATATCAATCTTCACAGATATACAAGGTCAAATCAAGATTCTGCCTCCTAAATCAGCTGAAGAAATTTTGGCAAGAGAAAGAAAAACAAGGACCACCTTGCTTATGGCTCTTCCAGAAGATCATTTAGCAAGATTTCACAATATATCTGATGCTAAAGAAATGTGGGATGCCATTAAAACCAGATTTGGTGGAAATGCTAAGAATACAGGGTACAAAGGAAGAGATCAAAGAACAGGAAAGCAAGAAAAGCCCAAAGCATTGTTAACTGTTGATGCTTGTGTAATTGACTAGAGTGGACAAGTTAAGGAAGAAGAAGAAGATCATGCTTTGATGGCATTCAACTTAAACAGTTCCAGTAATGAGGTACAATCTTGTTCTGATGAATGTGTTGCATCATATAATAAGCTTAAACAATTGTATGATGAACAGAGGGAACAACTTGGAGATGCCAGTATAGAAATACATGCATATACTCAAGCTTTAAAGAAAGTAGAAGCACAATTAGTTGCTCATCAACAAAATCAACTTTAGTATAAAGAAAAAATAAGGTTTATGAAAATTGACTTAGATGATAAAACTGATGTCCTTACATACCATAAGAAACTATTGGCAGAAGCTGAAAAAGAAAAAGAAGATTTAAAAGCTAATGTAGAAAAATGGCACAACTCTTCTAAAAATCTTAATATTTTGCTAAATAGTCAGATGAGTGCTAGGGATAAGGCTGGGCTTGGGTATGGTAATCAAATGAATAAAAGTGTTTTAAGTTATGAAAATGAAGTTTTCCAAAGTGTGTTTGTCAGTAGGACAAGTGAAACAGAAAATAGTCCTGTGAATGATAGATATGCAGAGGGGATGCATGCAGTTCCCCCTCTAATGACAGGGATCTACATCCCTTCTGGACCTGATAAAGAAATAAATGACTAACAATTTACATATGGTCCAAAGCAATCTAAACCTAGTGAATCTGATGCTAGGAGCAGTGACTTTAATTCTTGTGAATCCAATTGTAGTGAAGAAACACATGAATCTATGCCTGAACCAGTTGTCAATGAACCCAATGTAGTAAGTCAACCTAAAGTTTGGTCTGATGCTCCTATCATTGAGGAGTATGAATTAGATAGTGAAGATGAACATGTGTCTCTACCCATAAAAGAGCAGGAAATACCTAGTTTTGCTTTTATTAATATTTTTAAGCATGTAAAAACTCTAAGGCAAACTGTTAAAGAACAAAACACATGTAGTCAGAGTCCTAAACCTGACAAAAAGGATTGTAGTGGTTTACTGTCTAAAAAACTGGGTTTGGGATATGGGTATACCAGAAAGGCATGTTTTGTGTATGGTAGTTTTAGCCATTTAATTAAAGACTGTGATTATTATGAAAAGAAAATGGCTAAACAGGCTATTAACCAATAGGGTGGTTAAAAGAACTGGTCAAGTAATTGAAAAACCTGTTTGGAACAATGCTAGGAGAGTTAATCATGAAAATAAGTTTGTTCCAAGGACAATACTAATTAATACTGGTAGGTCTTCAGTTAATATTGCTAGATCAAAAGTTAATACTCATGCAGAACCTGCCAGTACTGCAAAGAAAATTAGTACTGCAAGACCAAAAGTGAATGAATCCAGACCAAAAGGCTATTTTTATGAATCTCAATCACAATTTAGAAGGCCTTTTAATAACACAACAACACTTAAAACCACTTTTACAAAGAAAAAAGTTAATACTGCTGGGGTTAATTCAGTTAGCGTTATTAGGTAAAATAAGGAAACTGTTGTTAAGACCTTAACAGGTTGTAATTGGAGAACCAAAAGGCATTATTGGAATAGAGTCTCTAAATACAATAGTAGATCAATGATAAGGACAAATGTATATTTTAGAGATCCACAAGGCAGACTCAAGTCAGCAATGGCTTGGGTCCCCAAGAGAAACTAATACTATTAGTTATATAGTTAGTGCTGCCAGTACAAATGTTAGTACTGTCAGTTTATTAGTACTGTTAGTATAGAAGTTAATACTATTAGTTATACTAAAAGCTGCTTAGTATAATTACAGTTGTGATTATTGCACAAAATGTTATGGATTCTGTTTTCTTTGTTTGTTGAACTAACTTTTTGCAGGTAAAGAAAAGTATTAAATGAATCTGTTATGAAATCCCTAGTTTTTAAGGATGAAGATTGAGATAAGATTGCCAACGTTGAATGAAGTCTCAAGGAAATTAATGTTGTTGGTTCGTGATTAGGTGCAAGATTAGTACTGTTTGTGTACTTAATACTGCTAGTATTAAAAAGCAGTTGGTTAATATTGCTTGAGTTAAACATTAGTATTGCTCGTTGGTGTCATTAGTGTTGCTTGTTTGGTACGTGGAGTTAGTGCTGCTATCAATAAGCAGTTACTACTGCTAGCTTTAAAGATTAATGCTGCTAGTTTTACCCGATATCGAACAACACACATTTTGGTTCTCAGATGATTTAGACAAAACTAAATTACTTTCAGCTTGTTCTTAACTGAATTTATTATCAGCAAGTTTAAATGGAGATGAGAAGGTTTGTTAAGTGTTGGTTTAATCACCACACAACAAATGGTCATCAGTTCATCATGCTTAATAGGCATAAGAATTGGCTAGTCCATAAGCAAACAGCTTGTGGTAAAGACTTCTCAAATCCGTTTATGGTTGACATTTTACTAAAAATTGTAGGGTTCTCAACTTACCTTGCTTCATGGTTAAGAGTTAGCTAGTCCAGGATCAAACAGTTCTTTGGTTATCACTGATGATTTTAGCAGGTTTAGTTGGGTGTTCTTCTTAAGAACTAAGATGAAACTAGTGGAATCTTAAGGACTTTATAAGACAAATTAGAAAACCAAATTAAATCAAAAGTTAAATATATTAGATGTGATAATGGTACAAAATTTAAGAACAGGGATTTTATTGAATTCTATTAGTCAAAATGGATCAAGAGGGAATACAGAAATGCCAGAACTCCACAACAAAATAGAGTTGCTGAAAGAAAGAACAGGACCCTTATTTGAGGCTGCTAGAACTTATGCTAGCAGATTCATTTTTACCTAACACTTTTTGGGCTGAAGCAGTTAGTACTGCTTGTTATGTCCTTAATAGGGTATTAGTGACCAAGCTTCAAAATAAGACACCTTATGAACTTATACTGGTAATTCCAATCTAAGCTATATAAGACCTTTTGGGTGCATGTGACCATCTAGAATACCATTGACACCTGGGCAAGTTTGGATGGAAATCAGATGAAAGGTTTTTAGATTGGGTATTTCAACAAAGCAAGGCTTTTGTGGTATGCGATTCGAAACCAAAGAGAGTTAGAAGAAAACCTGCACATAACTTTTTTAGAAAATAAACCCAAATGTTGTAGGAAGGACCATATTGGGCTGGTTGATCGTGATTATTTAACTGATTCATTGATTTATTCAAACCTGTGAGATTAGAGAATAAAGCTAACAAACTGGCAGGTCCATTAAGAAAGCTATTCTTAATGTAGGAACAAAATGATTAATATTGATGAGGTGATTTTTTGGGGGGGGGGGGAAATAGAAGCTGAAATATGATTCATAGACTACTTTATACTGCCAATATGGTCTTCTTATACTTCAACTAGTCAAAAGCTCAAAAGCAAAGAATTTTTGCAGGTGAAGAACCATTAAAACATCCTGATTTAAAGACAAATGAGA
Source organism: Tanacetum coccineum (assembly GCA_026074375.1). Taxonomy (NCBI): domain Eukaryota; kingdom Viridiplantae; phylum Streptophyta; class Magnoliopsida; order Asterales; family Asteraceae; genus Tanacetum; species Tanacetum coccineum. The sequence goes on from BQNB010003554.1 coordinate 104,308, forward strand.
AGCCAGTAGATAAGGAGGATCAAGTCTTTTTGGATGAGCTTGAAAGACTTAAAAGACAAGAACAGGATGCTAATGATGCAGCTGAAGCTCTCAGGAAGGAGTTTGCCCAAGATACTGAGGATTTGCTTCTTCAAGCAGGAGCTGCTAAAGCTAGCAGTACAAACATAGTTAATACTGCTAGCACACCAGTTAGTACTGCCAGTCCTTATGGTGGACTATCTTTACTGTTCTAAACCAATATGACCAAGTGAGTCAGAATACCTGCGCTTAAGGAAATTTATAATTATCATATGATGGTATTTTTTACAATGCATTTATGATGATGAGAGGTGCAATGGGCTGACTTTACAAATTTAGAATACTATTATGTGAATGTCAGTCTATTCCACATCAAGGATGAAAAAAAAACAAAAAAAAATAAAAAAACCCTCTATTCATCCCCTTTCGACTCTAATTCTTGGAGATCCAAAATCAGCAGTTCAAACAAGGAGCAAAGTGACCAAAAGTTCTGGAGCCCATGCTTTTGTAAGTTATATTCAAAAGCAAAGGAGAAATAATCATAAGGACTTCCAGCATTGTTTATTTGCTTGTTTCTTGTCTCAAAATGAACCCAAGAAGATATCTGAAGCACTTGAAGATGAAAGTTGGGTTGATGCTATGCAGGAAGAACTGCTGCAATTCAAGATTCAGAAAGTTTGGATTCTTATAGATTTGCCTTATGGGAAGAAGGCAATTGGAACAAAATGGGTTTACAGAAATAGAAAGGGGGGGGTACACCAACATTGGGGGGCTGGGGGGGGGGGTGGAAGAGGTGTTGTGGTTAGAAATAAGGCAAGGTTGGTTGCTCAAGGACATAGGCAAGAGGAAGGGATAGATTATGATGAGGTTTTTGCTCCTGTGGCTAGGATTGAAGCCATTAGGATCTTTTTAGCCTTTGCTTCTTACATGGGATTCATAGTCTATCAGATGGATGTGAAAAGTGCCTTCCTGTATGGCAAAATTGATGAGGAGGTCTATGTGTCTCAACCTCCAGGTTTTGTAGATCCTAAGTATCCTAAGAAGGTCTACAAAGTAGTGAAAGCTCTCTATGGTTTACACCAAGCTCCCAGAGCCTAGTATGCTTCTTTAATCTACTTTCTTGTGAAGAATGTATTAACAAATGAGGAAATCTATTGACAAGACATATTTCTCTATTTGGAAGGACAAAATGATCTCATTGTTAAGTACAAGTTTATGTGGATGATATTATTTTTGGTTCTATAAAGAGATCTTAGTGTGATGAATTTGAGGCATTAATAAAGAGTAAATTTTAGATGAGTTCTAGGGTGAGCTCACAATTCTTTTCTTGGATTACAAGTCAAATAGAAAGAAGGATGTATCTTTATAAGTCAGGATAAGTATGTTGCAGAAATCCTAAAGAAGTTTGATTTTGTCAGTGTAAAGACTGCTAGTACACCAATTGAGACCCAGAAGCCTTTAGTCAAGGATGAGGAAGCTAGTGATGTGGATGTACACCTTTATAGATCCATGATTGGCTCTTTAATGTACTTGACTGCTTCTAGGCCTGATATTATGTTTGCAGTCTGTGCTTGTTCTAGGTTTCAGGTCACTCCAAAGACCTCCCATCTAAATGTTGTAAAGAGAATCTTTAGGTATCTAAAAGGCAAACCCAAACTGGGCCTTTGGTATCCTAGAGTGTCCTCATTTGACCTGGAAGCCTATTAGATAGTGAATATGTGGAGCAAATTTTGACAGGAGATCACAATCAGGAGAGTTGTCAATTTCTTGGCAGGTGACTTATTTCTTGGCAAGCAAAAAAAGACAATTTGGCTTACTTCTACTACCAGAGGACAAGATTTGTTGATGCTGCAAATTGTTGTGGCAAGTTTTCATGGATTCAAAAATCAAATGTTAGACTATGGGTTCAATTTTATGAACACAAAGATCTACATTGATAATAAAAGTAATATATGCATGTAAAGAATCTAGTATTTCACTTGTAAATCCAAAGAATATGGCAATTAGGCACCACTTCGTAAGGGATGCTTATTGAGAAAGAAACTTATCCAGGTGCTAATTAATAAACAGGAAGACAATGAAGCTGATCTCTAACCAAGACATTTATGTTTGAGGGTTCAGTTCTTGGTTGTTACTATTGGGATGATTAATCCATAAGCTGCATTAGTTAAGGGGAGGCAAATGGCTGTGTTGTACAGTTTGTATGTTATGCACAAAGAAGGATTCTGGTAATGGTGATGATTTACATGGAGTTATTTGGGATATAAAGAGTCATTACAGAGAGATATAGACGGTACTAAAGCACTCTTATTGCCGAACTTGTTGAGTCTTGTTTACAAAGTAGTACCGCACAGTGCAATATTGTACGATGGGCAAAAGCTTTAGTACCGCTGAAGACGCCGTTCGAAGTAATACGCCAAGGGTCTAATGTGTAAATTGTATACGGTTTCTTCGCATATTAGGTTTATTTTAACCTATATAAACCCATCTAAATTGAAAAATTCACTCACGTAATCTCTCTCAATTATTCTCCTTCTTCAAACCCTATCTATCACTCAACCGTGATCACAAATTATATACCATCGGATGTTCTTGAATCGTCCGCACTAATACATAATATGGTTGCTTATCTAGAGAAGACTGATGAAAAATGTAGAGTTTCATGAGATTATTGACTTTCTTACACGAAGCTCTATTCACTATGCTCTCACTGTAAGTCCTGTAATCTCTACTACGTTTGTTGAACAGTTTTGGACATCTGCTAAGTCCCAAACAATCAATAATGTTAGATATATTAATGCCAAAGTAGCTGGCAAGCCTGTAACTATCTCCGAAGCATCCATACGAAGTGATCCTTCTTTTGTTGTATGTTGAAGGGGATTGATTCTCTAAAAATACATCAGGCATTCTTTGATGTATTATGCTCATGGCGGTTTTGAGGCGGGATTTAACTGTCTAACACATTTAACAAAGCACTGTTTTCACCCCAATGGAAATTTCTATTTCATACCCTAAATCACTGCCTAAGTTCAAAAAGTACTTCTTGGGATCAGATTCCCACTAATATTGCCACTGCAGTGATTTGCTTGACCTCTAATCAAAAGTTTAATTTTTCTAAGTTAATTTTTGATGGTATGCTTAGACACTTGGATGCAACGAAAAAGTTTGTCATGTATCCAAGATTTATCTCAATCTTTTTGTCTAACCAGTTAAAGAAGGTGCCTGTCCCATTGAGACACTTTCCATCAATGCTTTGATCTAACTAATGTTTTCTCTTTTATATGGTCAAAGGGACAACATTTTTTCACGGCGAAAGGCAGCCTCTGTTTCTAACAATGTGGTTCAACCAACAAAGGATGTGGGTGAAGGGTAGAAAGACCAATAAACCCACAACCTACACACTCTCCTCATCACCCAAAGAGAAGACTGTTGAGCATCAGTACAGACCCATCACCTGGACCTTCACTGACTATACATATTCCTGATCCCATTCGTAAGGGTTCTGGTGGAAATCTTGGAAGTCAGTCATCCAGTGATAAATCTCTTTTAGGGAGTGAGGGTGGGCATTGACTCTCCAAAAAGTGTCTATGATTCAATCTTTTATTGTATACACTGTCAAAACTCTTGATAGCCATAAATTAAATCTTGAAGGCAAACAGCAAGAAGTGAAAAGCAAGCAGGCCTTTCATTCTTCATCATAAAGCTTGGCTCAGGACTGTTAAGAGAAAGAACCAAAACAAGAAGAAGGTCTTGAAGACATCAAAGAGGAGGAGTGTATTCAAACAAGGGAGGAAAACTGTCAAATCTTCCAAAGGTGCTCCTACAGTACCTACAAACACTGAATGGGATGATTTGGACATGGACATTGATGACACAATGGACTACACTCTTGCCCAAGATGAAGGGAAGACTGATAAAGTTGATGAAAAGGGAGAAAGTACTGCTCAGCAACAAAGTACTGATAGGCAAGATGAAGGTACTGACATGCCAAAAGTTAGTACCGCCAGAACAAAACTTAGTACCGACAAGGTTGAAGAAGGTACTGCTGAGCCAGAACCAAGAGAAAGTACTTCTTCAGCAGCTCAAACAACTCCTGAACAACTACTCCATACAACCGTTGGGAGATGATGAAAAAATTGCTCAAGGTTCTTCTAAAATAAGTAAGTTAAGCAGTTTCTAAAAGAAAGGAAAAAGGAGTTGAAATTAGAAATGCTGAAAATGCCTGAGAGAACAAGACCACTTCAACAAGATTAGTGTTAACATCTGAAAGCTCTTCCCAAGATTGATCAAATGAATAAAGAAAAAGAGGATTGAAGAAGATGAGGAAGTTGATACTGAATCTGAAGAAATTACTGAACTAAAGGAAGTTTGATCAGATTGATGTGATGAAGAGCCTGGCTAGAAAAATGAAAGAGGAATGGAAGCTGAAGAAGAGAGAAAAAAGCATTGAGGAGGAAGCAACTAAGACTGCACTCTATAATGATTATGAACTTTATTACAAGAAAGAATTTAAGCTATAGGACTTTCTAGATGTAAAGAGTACAAGAAGAAGAGAGGAACAGTTCACAGTGGAAGAGAGAGCAAAATTTCTTCACTGATAAATTTAATTTTTATTTTTTAAATATTTTTATTAATATTTTATTTAATAATAATTATTATCTGTTATATTATGTATTTATTATTATTTATAAATATTATTTTTTAATTAATATTTTTTATTTTAATCTTTTTTATTATTACTTTCATGACAGTAAATATTAAATTTTTTTTATATTTATTTAATTATATTATTTTTTTATATATATTATATTTTTTTATTATTATTATTTAATATTTGATATATAACTTAATATTAAATTTATGATTTATTATTTTATCTATTTTTATTATTATTATTATTATATATATAATTTTTTTTTACTATTATTTTATTAATTATATATATTACGATATATAGTCTACTCAAGACAGTATTCCTTGATCAACAAGATCTGAAAGCTATTAGAAAACCAAACCTCCAACTATGAAATCAGTTTAGGAATCAATGATGATTATTTGAAACATGTTGAAACAAGAGCATGTGATTTGAAGACCAAAAAGGCTTGATGAAATAAAGGCTTTGTATGAAAAAGTTAAGAGGTTTGTTGATAGGTTTCATTACTATGGTTCTACTTGAGATGGAAAGAAAGATTATGGAACTGTTTGAAGGAGCTTAGTGATCCTGACAAGAAGAAGAAGATTGTCAAGGAAGATGTCTCAGCTAAGGTACCTGCAAAGCAAGATGTAGCAGAGCAGGGTACAAAGAAGAGAAAAGGTGGTCATATGAAGATCGATGGTAGAAAAGGATAGGCACAAACCAGATGTTGTTAGTGTTGATTGAAACCCAAAAAAGTGTCTAAGTTTGTTACATTTAAAGGTACCATAGATAGTGAAATAATGGAGACAAAATTGTTTATTTCTAAGTTGGACAAGGTTTCATCACCAGAGGGGGATTACCTTGTTGTCTACAGAGTCAATGGAAATTTCAGGGCATTCAACTATCTAATGAAGGTACTTCATATTTTTATAGACAAGATCTGTTTCACTTATATGATTTGGTAATGAAGCAGTACTCAAAAAGCACACCAGAAGGTATAGAGTTGATTCTTTGGGGAGACTTGAAAGATTATGATGGAATCCTCAATAGAAGTAACTGATCAAGGTGATTTTCTGGAATGATCAACAAGATTGGGAGATTGTCACTTGGAGAATGTATGAGGCTTGTGGAGTTTGCATACTAGAGTTTAAGGATGGAACAGTCATTCACATGTAGTCTGAAGAAAATATCCTCTATCCAAGGAATTGCTGTAAAGAATGCTTGATTTTGGATTAGAAGTTGAGGTAGAAAGTATGCTACATTTAGATTTGATAAGGTTAATTAAAGCAACACTTAAATGTAGGTAAAGATGAAATGGAAATTAAGAGGGTTTGAGTGTTGGCTAACCACCACACAACAAATGGTCATTAGTTTACCATGCTTAATAGGCATAAGAACTGGCTAGTCCATAAGCAAACGGCTTGTGGTAAAGACTTCTCAAATCCGTTTATGGTTGACATTTACCATGAAATTTGTAGGTTCTAATCTCACCTTGCTTCTTGGGTTATGAGTTGGCTAGTCAGGATTAATAGTTCTTGGTATGGTAAAGACTACTCAAATCTATTGATAGCTGATAGTTTGCTAAAAACTATATGGTTTATCAATGCACCATGTTATGGCAATGAAGCATTGGGTAGTCCAAAAGAAAATGGTATTTGGTAAAGACAAATCAATTCCGTTGATGGTTGACACTTTACCAAAAACTGTATGGCAATTAACTCACCATATTTTGCAATGAAGAGTTGACTATCCCAGAGCAAACGGTTACTGGTAAAGGAATATCAAATCCGTTTATGGCTGGTAGCTTGCCCAAAACTACAAAGCCAACTTAGTTGGATGTTGTTGTGTTGCTGAAAAGATAAGTTGCTGATGAAGATGGATAGCTGAAGATGTCAAGATTATTAAAGATCAAGATCATGGTTTGTCAGAGTGTTTGAATACATCCTCCATGAAGTTCAAGGAATCTACACCGAAGAAACATGAAGTTAAACAAGTTCAACAATTATGTTTAGGGGGGGATTGTTGGGAATTATACATTCCTGACTTAGTACCGTTAGTTATATACTTAGTACCACTAGTAATAGTTAGTACTGACAGTACAAAATATTAAGTACTACTCAGATAGTTAGTACCGTTAGTATAAAATAGTTAGTACCGTTTAAGAGATATGCATAAGATATTATAGGAAAAGATATGCATTATCTTTTACGCGTTTTGTAAGCCAAGATTAGGGTTTTCCTTGGTGTATAAAAGGAACCCTCACGGCATAGTTAGAGATATCAATATCAGTTTATTGTCAATCTCATAGTTAGCAATCAATATAAAAACTTAGTTATCAATATTCATTGTTCTTCTTAGCATTATAAGTTAGATTCCGCATAACTTATAGTGTTCTTAATCATTGTTTCTCCTGTAGTTTGTGTGAATCTATTCATATTAGCTACAACCCTTAACAAGGTAGTAAGATCCATATTCAAAGGGATCCACAAGTGTTGGGAATTATACATTCCTGACTTAGTACCGTTAGTTATATACTTAGTACCGCTAGTAATAGTTAGTACTGACAGTACAAAATGTTAAGTACTGCTCAGATAGTTAGTACCGTTAGTATAAAATAGTTAGTACCGTTTAAGAGATATGCATGAGATATTATAGGAAAAGATATGCATTATCTTTTACGCGTTTTGTAAGCCAAGATTAGGGTTTTCCTTGGTGTATAAAAGGAACCCTCATGGCATAGTTAGAGATATCAATATCAGTTTATTGTCAATCTCATAGTTAGCAATCAATATAAAAACTTAGTTATCAATATTCATTGGTTCTTGCTTAGGCATTTTAAGTTGATTCCGCATAACTTATAGTGTTCTTAATCATTGTTTCTCCTGTAGTTTGTGTGAATCTATTCATATTAGCTACAACCCTTAACAAGGTAGTAAGATCCATATTCAAAGGGATCCACAAGTGGTATAAGAGCCTCGTGGCTCTCGATCTAGGATCTACAAGGTTTTTAGAAGAAACCCTAAAACCCTAATTTTCGAGAAATCGCGTGGTTAAAGTTTTATGGGGTTTTGAAGATTAATTGCTATAACAATGATTAAAATCTTCTTCTCTACCTTAATTGGTATGCAATACGATCTTAAATCATTATTATTATGTATAAAGGGTTTCTTTATGCTACTGCTAGTTGGGTTTGATCGTTTATCGATCATTATTCTTGGTTTGGTTTCAACGCAACAATTAGGGTTTCGATGATTTGGGAATTTGATGGTTGATCATGTTCGTGTAATGGTTATTATTAGATCAATCAAGGAGTTGAATTGTGTGAAACTCTAATCTCTGTTAGAATTTTTCATGTGCTGATCTCGTGTGTCAAGACAATGACATGTGAATAGACAGCTTTTTGGAAGACGTCTTTAATTTTGTCTATGCAACGTTGATGTCAATCCATGAACCCAACTTTATCAGGTTATGTCTTGATCTTCGTTTTGAGGAAAACCCTAAATCGATAATATATGTTTTTGGGTTATTGCTGCTACTGTTGCAAGCCAAGGGTTTATGTTTATTGGAATAATGCTCGTTGGATGTTTATAAAGGAGAAGCTCTACAAGATCTTTACGCAGCAATCTTATATTAAGAAGATCAAACCCTAATTCATAATAAGTGATGTGTGAAGGATGGACTCAGGGTTTTGAGTATTGTTCGTTTCGATTAGGGTTTTGCAAACGATCTAGTGTTAAAGCCTAGCAACAGAGATAACAGCCGGGTTTTGATTAATGAAGTTTCTATGGAAACAAGATTGAAGGTTTATTAGAAGGATGATTTAGAGAGGAGAGAGATGGAAGAAGATATATGTGTATATCTTTGGAAGTTATACGTTATAAAAAGGAGAATCATCCTTAATACTATTGAACGCAAGAATCATGCAGGAAAAGGAAACAGTCGTATGTTTTTGGAATGAATTCACGTGATATATATTCGACAGCGCAGTGACAGATTAGCAACAGAAATAGTGTTACAAATATCTATGAGAGGAAGGAGCATCCCTATTAGTGACAGATCAGTGACGGTTCAGCGACAGAATAATGTGTCACTAATTGATATAAGAGGAAGGAGACCAGAATCTGTGACAGAATAGCGATGACTCAGCAACAGATTAAGGGTCGCTAACAGAATGGGAGGAAGGAGTCACAGTTTTAGCGACTGCTTAGTGACAGATAATGTGTCGCTAAGAGCAGATAGTGACGACTTTGTGACAATTTTGAGACAGAAAAAGCATCGCTAACTGCTTGGGATGTTAATACCGCTTGTTGAAGCAGTTTGTACCGTCAGTGTTGTCCGATAAAGCATTTAGTACCACTAGCTTTGTACGACATCGGGTAATACACATTACTTGGTTTTTGGATGGATTTGGATCTCAGACAGAACTATTTTTCAAATAGTTTACTCTTATTGATTTATGGCTCGTATTTTTGGGATTATTTGAAGAGGTGATTACGAAGACGATTGATTATCACTTATTTGATGTTGTAGTTGAGTTTCACAGATGCGTATTCTTATTATATCTTAAATGGCTTACAACGTTTAAAGATAACTTGTTCGTGCTTACAATGGTGTGACGAAGACTTGTCAAAATCTAGCAAAAGTGTGTGATTTTTCTTATAGGTGCTTAATGCTCACATTTGCTATCACTTAGTATGTGTCTTATAGAAGATGAGGTTTTTGTGAAGAGGTTGCTGTCTACTTATATTTATAAGTTCGACGTCACGTGGATAGTGCAAGACATAAGACACAAGTTTGGGAGATTCAACTTCTTCATTAAATTCGTTATACTTAGTTTTCTTCATCAGTGATCACTACATAGAGCCTACAGAGTTCGAGATTCAAGAGATGGTAAACATATGGGTTTTAGGGGAAGCTTATTGATTACATGTTTAACCATATACATGCACCACTTGAAGTGAAGTGTTTCATTACTACTGTTGATCTTTATTACTACAGCTAGTTTAAATTTCTACTGCTCAGATTCATTTTTCTTATTATGTGTAATGGTGGGCAATTTGAGTATTGGAAGGCTGAATTAGAAGTTGTGG